>JAUEJL010055527.1:0-19705 GCA_032274825.1 Drosophyllum lusitanicum | reverse complement strand
CCCCCCCCCCCCCCCCCCCAAAATTTTTTTTTGATAATAATAATAAATAAATTGTATGAATTGATACCGTCACTGCAGAAGAAATTTTTGTTGTTTTCTTTGTTTCATATCATTATCCTTTCTTTATAACTGTTTCATTAGTAAATTCCTCTTGTGAGAACTCTGTAAGGGCTGGCTGTTTGAGTTTGGAGTTTTAATTCAAAGTCTTGGATAAGTAGTAAATGATCTCTTTTATTAAGAATTAGGGATACTAGTAGAGAGAGTAGAAACATTTGGTGAAAATGTGATGTCAATCATTATGTGACAAACCTCATCCACACACTTGATGAACAACAACAGCAACAAGCTTTTTCTCCTTACCTGCCGGGTTGGGTAAAAAAGGTTAAAAGTGAACCCAAAAGAGTGTGGTGAAAATGAAATGTATGTATAGAGATAATCGTGCTGTGCTCTCCCTTGACATAAATGACTTCTTCAATAAGATCATAAGATTAGGGCATGCAGAAGGTAATTTTACCAGGAAACATGGCATTCCAGTACCATTTAGTTCGATGAAACTACTGTAATGTTTCATTTCAGTCGGTACTTGTCACATTTATGTAATTTAGGCTCAGTAGCCATATCTTACTTCATTAAATTAGGGGTATTTTGGTATTTCGATTTTAGTGCACATCCTTCTTCTTCAAGTAGTATCAGGCATTTGTTATGTTAAATAGACTTGTACCTCTATCAAATTGATAATTCAATCACAAGATTATAATCAAGATCTTTTCTTTTGTTTCTTTGAAACGGTAACAATAGCTGAAATGCGTTAGGGGTTATATTTTAGGTTATATCAACAAGACTTTTTTTTTTCATTACTTACATGATGTATACCCTATAAGGAAGTTGTTCAGGTTTTAACTAACAAAGGCAATGGCATCTATTCACATTGCAATTAATATTTGATTACGCGAGATCTTTGGTCTTTGGGTGAAGGTTTGTTGTATTTTCACAAGATGTCTTTTTATGCATTTTTCTGATAAATGTTAAAGATACTCTCCTAATAATATCAACAACATCAATATTGAATTTTAAATATGCATAATGTTATCACTGTCCTCGCTAAGCTAACGGTTTAGAATTATTTCCTTATCTGCAGGTTTGATAAGGAAATCAACAAAGAGGTTGCCATTAAAGTTATCGATTTGGAAGAATCGTGAGTTTTTGTTCTTAAATTTTTTTTTCTGTACAATCCATCTCTTTACTCACAGTTATTCTGGATTGTCACTTGGAAACATTTTTACTATAACGTTTTAAGCTTTGTTTTCTATTTTCTACAGAGAGGATGAAATTGAAGACATTCAAAAGGTATCCATGTCCTTACAAATCCTCTCACTTTAATTTAATTCATATATATTAAATAGTTGTTTCATCGAAATTTCTTTCAGGAAATAGCAGTTCTACAACAATGTCGATCTCAATATATTACTGAATACTATGGGTCATATCTTCACCAAACTAAACTATGGATAATAATGGAATATATGGCTGGTGGCTCTGTTGCTGATCTGGTAAGTTATTATAACCAACTTCTAGTATTTAGGTCACAAAAATAGTCTGCATCGTATCTAATTTTAGTCGTCATGAAAACACGTACTTCTGTCGTCGGTTATAACCAAATTAACCATTTTTAAACTCCCCTTCTACAGATTCAACCAAATCAACCGTTGGATGAAATGTCAATTGCTTGCATTTTACGTGACTTGCTACATGCCATTGAATATCTTCACACAGAAGGGAAGATCCACCGAGATATCAAAGGTTCTCATTGACTTACTTTTTGTAATATTTCTTCAGATGGATTTTTATCAGATATATAATGAACAATGTGTATCTTGGTTTTATGTTGGAACAGGATAGAACATTAAAAAAGTCATTTACCTTACTTGTAATATAAATTATTATTGTTTTTAAATTTCTACTATTTCTTCTAGAAGAAAGAAAGTCTAGATAATGTGGTGGTGTAATGACCGTGATTGTCTCACATTTTGACAGCTGCAAACATTTTGTTGACTGCCAATGGTGATGTTAAGGTACATTGTTTATGCTCAAGTTGTATCAACTGTGATAATTATATGTATGTGTGTGAGAGCGTGCCTTGGTGAAAACCTCTATGGCAGACATATTGCATATAGAATTGCTGCTTTTGAAGCTTATATACTGGACTTTCTTACAGGTTGCAGACTTTGGTGTGTCTGCACAACTAACCCGCACGATTTCTAGAAGAAAGGTATTGTAGGAGGGTGTGTTTGATGCACAATTCTCTTCTTATAAAGTTTTGATACTTGTTTGAGATTTAGAATTGGCAAATGATACCATTCTGGTGATAGACGTTTGTAGGAACACCATTTTGGATGGCACCAGAAGTGATTCAGAATTCAGAGGGATATAACGAGAAGGTTGTGCTGCTATTTTACTTTGCGTTTTGTTGATTGAGCTTCCACCTCATTACTATGGTTGTGTTTGACTTTCTTTGATGGAGGATACAGGCAGATATTTGGTCTTTAGGAATAACTGCAATTGAGATGGCCAAAGGGGAGCCTCCACTTGCTGATCTTCATCCAATGAGAGTTCTTTTCATTATACCTAGAGAAAACCCTCCCCAGGTTCGAGTTTTTCTTGAAATCTTTCAATTCTGTTATCTAGTGTCAATTGTAGTTCTACATCAAAGAAACCTTGTATCTAATTTTATTTTTTATCCAAGAATATATGTGGGAATTCATTCATTTTGTTTAGTGAGTTAGATATCCTTAGATTAGGACTGAAGATTTTTATATGGTTTTGTTGCAGCTAGACGAACATTTTTCTCGACCTATGAAAGAATTCGTTTCACTGTGTTTAAAGAAGGTGCCTGCTGAGGTATGTTAATAGAATCTCTCTCTGTGTGTGAAGTCTCTTTTTTCTTTTCTTTTTTTAATTTCTTTATAATATAATGGTTGTTTTGGTTTTCTCATTACTGCTACTACTGCTATCAGAGGTACACAAACAGGCTAAAGCCCAAGCCTGGCACAAAAGGTCTGGTCTGACCTAAAGTTCTAAACAGGTGTAAAATTAGTCACCAAAGCCCGAAGCCTGATATCCCAGTCTTAAGCCCAAAAGCGCGGGCCTTTATGAAAAAATAAACCTGGCTTTTTATGAAAAAATCCCATTCCTTTTAATCATATAGATCCTTTAGATATGGTTATATATATATTTTATAATTCTACTTTTTGTAAAAGAATGTAATTTGAGAAAAACGAAAATGCGGTATCTCCAAAGTCCAAACTACTTTTTTATAAATCGTTATTTTTTATTTTATTAATTTTTATAACAAATTAGATACGAGAACCACTTGGACGTTGAAAACCACTTTGATCATTGTTAATCACATGTTTCTACTTCAATCTTATCCTGCCATCATTTTATTTATCAATAATGTCTAGTATAGTTTAAAAAAAACTTATTTGACGTATTCCTTACAAAAAACCGAGTTACTTTTATTTGATTATGTTGACAATTCTAGTTAAATACTCTGGGTTAAGTGTTAGCAAGTTCAAATTAATATTTGTAACCTATATCTACATATTAGTATTATTTTAAAATGAGAAGTAAAAAAGCCTAAAAGTGCCCGGACTTTTCTAAACATTTAGGTCCCGGCCAGGGCCCTGTCTGGCCTGGGCTTTGTGCACCTCTAGCTATCTTTAACATTACTCCTTTTGCCCCAAGAAAAGATTCTCCTCTGCAAACAGCTTTTTGCATGAAAAAGTCGGATATAACGGAAAATCTTAACAATAGGATATAGTTGATATTCCTACATTAAACTTCTATTTTTATAAGGACGACAAAGAGCCATTGTGTTGTATTAAATGGACCCACCCCTCTGGTACCCAAACATTTAAAACGTGTACCACCTTTATGTTTTATTTGTGATCTATCAACCTATAACAAATTGCTGGAAGTTGGTTAATTTAAAGTATACCAATTATCTTTCTGTTGCAAATGGTCAAGTCGTGTCCAGTTCCATTAATCCTACCTAAATTTGTTTTTAAAAAGTTAGAATTGTTACAGATAATAGTAATGGGATTGGTCTGGTACCAATTTATCTCCATTCTTCATAAATATCACATATGCATCCATTGATTTTTAGTTTTAATTTGTTATCCTCTCTAATTTCTACTCTATACTTCAGAGACCAAGTGCAAAGGAACTTCTGAAACACCGGTTTATTAGGAATGCCAGGAAGAATCCAAGACTCCTGGAGAGAATCAGGTGCTTTTCTATCAAATGCGGTGTCCTTTTTTTGACATCATTCTCATTCTTTCACTTTGTTATTACTTTCAATTAAGAGATCTGTGGTATCTATAGAGAACGGCCAAAATTCCAAATTAAGAAGGATGGAGAAATGCCTAGAAATGGTACACAGGCTTTTGGGGAAGGATCTAATACTGTGAAGGTGACTAGGGAATCAAGAATTGATGAAACTGGTCGAGCCAGGTGGAATATGATAAACTAGAATTTGAATTTGCAGTTTGATCCTTGTGGCTTCTAAAGTCTTGGCTGACCAGTACTTTAATTATAGTGGGCAGGGAAAAACGATGAGAAATGCTGGATGGGATTTCAGCATTGGTGGGTCCGCAAGCACAGGAACAGTTAGAAGTGCTGTAAGACCACCTCAAGCTAGGGAGCGAAAAACCGATGTTCAAACGATCCAGAGGAGAAATATGGAGAGTGGTACCAGGCGTTTATCAGAAGCTTCTAGAAAAGATTCTAGAGAGCTGGATCAAGACAAAAAACAAGATTATTATTACAGGGGTGACGAAGATATGTCTGTGGATGGCACAGGAACTGTTGTTGTTCGATCTCCAAGAGCTCAAACATTTTCTTCTCTTTTCAGTGATCAGAGTACCATGGTAAGCTTATGCTCTATTTATAAAATATAACTACCCATTAAAGTATTGTTTTTTAAATGGATTTGATTGTTGGGTGTGTGTGTGTGTGTGTACAGTCAAGCAGTACGTTTAGCTCTCCCGAGGATGCTTCCATTAGTGGGACTTTTGTGTACCGTAGTCAACAAGATGACTCAGATTCTCCCCGGACTCCGAAGTCAAGGCTGGGAATTCAAGAGAAAACATCAACTGCTTCACATGAGGATAGTGCATTAAACCTTGCAGAGGTTGTTTACTATTTTCAGTTTTTGAAACAATTAGGTTGTGACAAGTCAGTCTTTCAATATGTTTGGTTGTATTTTATCAGGCAAAGGCTGCAATTCAAGGAGGGATGAAGAAAGTACATGCAAAAGATAAGTCTGCTCTAAGTAAGGTCAACAAAGGGGTGCATGAAAGTAGAAGAACAGAAAACTCGACAAATAGCTTAGATCCTTCAAGGTAATAAATCTGAGTGAATCAGGGTATTGAATTATTGTTGTTATTTATTTTTATAAAATAATATAATCTCTTATTCAGACATTCAAGCGACTATTATGATGCAATAAAAGCATTTCCAAAACCTCGGCAAGCAAGTAGTGATGAAGAAGAGAGTGCCAGAACCTCTGCATCATCAGCATCCGCTCCACTGTCTATTCTGATAGTCCCTTCACTAAAAGAGGTGACATCTGGTGGTGTATTTCATTTTCTGTTAAGGCTCACAACTTACAATAAGCTTACATGAAGTCAATAAATGTGAAAGCCTGCTTCTCGGGTGAAAAAAATATTCAACAAATAATCAGATTTTGGATCATGATGAATTAGCAGTTGATGTTGTGTACATGAATAATGTAGGCAATTACTGATGATTTAGAGGCATCTATTGTTCGTTCTGTGATAAATTCTTTGATGGATATGGAATACACAAAGCCTGGGTCTTGTGAGTTTCTTGTCACCAGGCTGCTTCACCGCCTAGCAAGGTAACCGACCACCTTTTTTTTTTAACAGAAAACTCTTTTTCTTTTTTTCTTTTTCATTTTTCTTGTGTACTTTTTTTTATTTTATGAAAATACTTTCCAGTTCAAAGGAACCATCATTGAAGGATCTTCAAGAGGTGGCAACGCGAGGATTCTCCAGGGGTAAAAAGGTAACAGAGCCAGAAAGTGCAAATTCGAATGCAGATTCAGAGGCTGATGGTAAAAAGAAGCAACAGAACAAAGAGGCTCAGTCAAATGCCAACTTAAGTCCACTTGCAAGGTTCTTGCTTTCAAGGTTTGTGTTTTTTGGTAGTAAGATCCTCATTTGTGCTAAATTTTAGTCAAGATGGAATCACGTATTTGCATGTTATCTTTATTACAACCTACTAAAGGCGAGTTTCAGCATCTGCGAGTACTGATGAAGCTGAACTTTGTATTTATGGTACACAGATGGCAAGGCCAAGCTTCGCGAGATCTCAACACATCTTAGAAAGGGATCATATTAGTCTGACCTTTCTGTTCATTATTAATTTATTCAAATGTAAATAACATCGAGAGAAGATAGTAATCTTTATTATATATCTTTTGTAACTCTTATTCAATTTTTGGACGAGCCTAGCATACATTTTTCCTTTTGTAGGGGGGTGGGATCGGGTCGGGTAATTGAGGGTGGTTTTTGTGGGATGTAAACTAATTAATGTTGTACTTAGACATCATTGTGAAATGGTTTTGAGCTGTTTAGATTCACTATTGATTAGATCAGTTTAGTGTTGTTGCTTAAAACAATGTTTATGATAATTTCCTCATCTTAAATGTATTTGTTTTTCAAGAAATAATGTATAAACAAGCCAGCCAATTACTTATAAAAAAAGTCATAGAATTTGACATTCCCTGTTGTTTGGTTAGTTTTTTCTTGTGATTAGAAGTTACCAATTGATTAAAATAAATAGTTTTAGCCTTAAAACACCATTGACATCATATAGCAAGAACATTAGTCTTTAGAGGCATTGATATGATGATATCTATCTAATTCAAATGTATTGCATATTTGCATCTACATTTTGATTATGCATATGCGATAAATGATAATGAGTAGTTCTTAGAACAAAACAAGAACGTGTAACTAAACACCTAAGATACACTTTGGATACTCTTGGGTCAACACACCTAATGTATTGTGTGTATACACACATGTATATAACATCTTGTAATATAAAATAACTATATGGTATATTATTTCTATGGTTCAAATCCTCCAAATTGTTATTAAGGTATATACAATATTTTCTTACTAAATAAAAGCTTTTCAACAATTAATTATAAGAGTTTAGTTTCTGAAAATGTATCGAAGTTATCATCTTTTACTATTGTATGTATCTAATTTTAAAAACAATCATTTAATGTATCTATTTTTAAAAAACTAACACTTAGTGTATGGTAACCTGTGATAGAAGATTAGGTAACCTGTGATAGAAGATTGTAGCAGGTTATTTGTTTTTTTATTAATAATAATAATAATAATAATAATACATCTTTAAGAAACAAAATCGCATATGATTGGAATCGATGAACTGGCATGAACCCTAATCGAACAATAGAATAAGCAATTGTATATGAAGCAATCAAAAAATAGAATAAGCAATCGCATATGATGTTCGGTTGAAGCGGATCTGTTTCAAACGTCATAAACCTAGAAATCGCAAACAAACATAAACCAGATCTGAACATCTTGTTCATCCATTACATCAAATCTTTGAACAGATCTGTTTCAAATGTTGTAAACCCATAAAGCAAATGAACTCACGTTCAATCGCAAACAAATAGTAATAAAATCATGGAGAAACCATGTTCAATCACAAACAAATGGAAGCAATCGAAGACAAATCACAAATCTGAACCTAATCAAACCATAAACAACATGAAGAAACCCTAAATCGAATCCCATCTCTGGAAACTCAAATTGAAAACACAAACAATATAAAGAAACTCTAAATCTAATCCCAGCTCTGCTTACGATGAAGATGAAGGTGCAGATTTGATGCGATTTTGTTTCTTGATCGATTCCATTTATAGCAATTTATCTTGAAGATTCTTTGGATGAAGATAAAGATGAATGTTCATCTTCTATTTTTCCATATTAAAAATAATTCAAAGTTCAAAAAATTAACTACAACCTACATAGCAAGTTTCTTTATACATCAAGTGGTAGATTTGGTAATTTTAATATATTAAATGATAGTTTTTGAAGTTAGGTATATACAAGTTTCTCATTACCATATCTTAAAAAGACGCTTAAATTTTGTACAACTTTTTGTGAATTTTATGTTAAGAATTTTGAAATTTAAATTAAAGTGACGGAATGAATAAATTACCTTATATATGTTGTAATATGTACACACACGTATATGGATAATATATTAATAGTCATAATATGTATAAATATTAACTATTATATCATATATATATATACTCTGTAGGATATTAAAACTCTGATTGGGTACTTACTTGATCATTCAATCGACATTATGGATTCGAGAACGGAGTACATGAAAAGGCTCTTCTTCTACTTGTCAGCTTTGTGTTTAACATTTCAAGGATGTTCTTCAGATTCAAAGAAACTTCAAGGATGCTCTTCACAGCAAAAGGCTTCAAAGACTTTAGCTTCGTTCTGTAGGCAGTCATCGACTATCCTCCTTCCGGTTACCGGAGCTATTTATCCAGATGGGTATACATTTGTTCTTTTATCTCGATCTTAATTTTTCCGTATTCTTGCATAAATACTTATGAAATTACGAAATATAGTATAAAACTACTATGTACCGGTTGTTATTCTTTAAATTTTAGCAAAGATAAAATTAATATTGAGTTCTTTTCACCAGTTACGTTGCCATTAATCTTAGTTGAATACTTTATATGCTACAATTACTATTTTTATTTATTTAGTAATTAAATTATCAGCTTTAAAATTGCATTTATTACATTGGTTCAAAATAAAAATTAAAAAAGAAAATGATTTATGTGTGCCTAAAGGTACGACGAGATAACGACACATAACAAAATTAAAAGCAAATATTTAGAGAGAGAAAATAACTAAGTCATATGTCAATCAATGAATAGGTTAGGCATATGATTAGGCTGATTTATTAAAAGTATATTATAATACACACACCATTACACCAACCCATATCATAGTTGCATATACCTTAATCTTGTTATCCATTTACATCAAACCTTCTTAACCCTGAAAAGTTCACATCTCATAGTAAGATTTAGACTTTTGTAGGACCTTTTATATCATGGACCAGCTGGGGCATATTGAAAAGGTTATAAAACTTTCCATTGTTTGGGCACAACCCTTTCCCAAGGCCTGATTCTGTATATACATGTATGTGCAAGCAGGTACTATTATGTGACACTAAACCTTGGGGATCCACCAACTCCTCATTTTCTAGACATCGACACCGGTAGTCATCTCACTTGGATTCAGTGTGATGCACCTTGCCAGAAATGCCTTCCGGTAATTCTTCCGCATCTGTATTTACAATGAAGAAACCATTAAACCCACATATATGAAGCAATTACTTGTTCTTTTTCTTGTGCAGGCTCCTCACGCTCCTTATAAGCCTGTTACCAGAGAACTCGTGCCATACACTGATCCGATGTGTGAACCTATTCGCTATGCACAGACACACCGTCCTCAGGCTCCAAATGACCCATGTGACTACTTTGTAAGATACGTCGATGGTGGATCATCTCTCGGCGTATTGATTAAAGACCCTTTTCCCTTGCAATACACCAATGGAACTGTAATCAAACCACATCTTGCATTCGGGTACACATGCCTGCCTCTTTTTGTTCCTTTTTTTTTCAAATAGTTTTGACGTGTAACTCATAGTCGCATCTTGGTCTCATATGTTCAATCAGATGTGGTTACTATCAACGACATCCAAACCCAGACAATCGACCTTTTGTTGACGGGATTCTTGGTCTAGGCTCGGGCATAGAAGGCATCATGACCCAACTGCAAAGACTTCATTCAGTAAGAAACATAGTGGGTCATTGTTTCAGTACAGAAAGAGATGGATATCTGTTTATTGGCGATGAATTTATCCCTTCAAGTATCGTCTGGACACCCAGGGTAACTACAACAGAATTTACGTAAGGCTTTCTTCCTTGTGATTATTATGCTTAATGCTTAAATCATATATCATGGTTCTTTTGTCGAAACTTATGAACTTTTGCAAATACTCGTATTAGATCACGATACTTCTTGGGTTCGGCCGAGCTCTTTGTTGGCGGATTAACAACCGGGATAAAAAATCTCCGAATAGTGTTTGATAGTGGAAGTACTTTCACTTACTTCGTTCCTGAAGCTCATAAAGCTCTAGTTACTATGGTGAGCCATATTATTCTTGACCCTTTTTTTTCATGCGGGGACTAATTCATATCCAAAATTATGGCTACAGCTTAGGAACGAGTTAAAAGGAAAGCAAATGGACAATGCAAATGATGAAATCCTGCCAATATGTTGGAAAGGCTCGAGACCTTTCGAGTCGATTCAAGAAGTCAAACACTTATTTAAGCCGGTAGTGTTGAGTTTCCAGAATGCAGCGAATACGTGGTTTGAGATAGACCCGCAAGCATATCTCGTCATTAATGTAAGATGTCCTTTGATCTTATAAACGAATCATTGTGTTTCACAATGTAGTTTTTAACATTTGCAGATATTGTTGCAGAAACATGGATATGTTTGCCTTGGAATCTTGAATGGCGAAGAGCTCGGCTTGCTAGATATTAATATAGTTGGAGACATATCATTCCTCGACCAAATCATCGTCTATGACAATGAAAATGAGAGGATAGGATGGGCTCCAGCAAACTGCAAAGACCTCCCGCAGTCTTCAGTCATTCAGTCATTCTCTTGAAATTCCTTCGCATTATAGAAACCAAAAAGAAAAGAAAAATACTCGAGTATTGGCAAATTTACATTCTCAGTACGTGGAAATTTGGAGGAAATAAAAACATCTATGACCAGTGAATTTATGAATGCATGTACGATGGAACAAGGTTTCTTTTAGAAATACAGAACCGCCGAGTGAGTCCTGAAGTCTAAACAGTAAACAATCAATGCCAAGACACCAAATACTTTTCAAACTTGCATAATTTACAAAAAATGACCATCAGAGTTACCTCAAAGTAGTTCAAAAACTCAACTCCGATCAACAGAATAATCAGCTAATCTACATGGTTTATAAAATATTAATCAGGTTTCATTGAGACAAGACCTGCCTCAATTGCCTCGCATATAAACCAGTGCTTCACCCCTAATTATGGACCACCAAGCATGCAGTCTGAGTTTGACCTTGCAAAAATGTTTATTTCTGTTTTCCTTTCGTCGGTTGCTTTACTGGAGTCAGCTTCCGAAAAGAAGCATGCAACATCATCACTAGAAGGATTCCAAAACTTAGAAAAGAACAATAATATAAGTAAATAACGGTACAAGGAAATGTAAGAATTGGTTAACCGACCTGCATAACTGACTCCAAGCGTATATAGCACTGCCATTTGAACATTGCACACGAAAATAATAACTGCAGTGGCTGCAATTCCAAGATCAGTGAGATTACATTAGATAAACATACTGCTTCCGTTTGCAAGAGTTTAACTCCAGCCTCCAGGTATCAACAATGTCTGAGCTAAAAAAGACTTCAGCATTTGGGGTCTTTGTAGGGGGTGAAATCTCAAATGCTACATATCCATGGCAATCCTACAGAGCTACAGAGAGCATCAACTAAGCCCTTAAGAGTTAAACCATAAAATCCCTTATGTAAATGCTACACAATGCTTGAAGCTATTAACTTCAAAATATGATTTTTATAAAACCGTAATATTTTATATGTACAGGAAATCAAAACTGTTTCGCAACTGGAAATAATATAAAACCCAATTTGCTGTAGCAGAATCAACCTCAAGACTCAAGAGTCAAGCCAATTAAAGAATAACTTGAACTAAGTTGAATCGGATATGTTCTAATCTGAATGCTAAGATGTTAAGAGAATATATAGGAAGATATCAAAGCAAGCTTACTTTAAATATTCTCAGTTCCCAGAAAACACAACAGATAAGGCAATTACACATGTACATTATGCAAACCAGAATAATTAATTGTCATGTATGTACGACTATGATTCTTTATATGAAAACTAACCGCATTGCAGCAGGCGAAGCAAGCACTCTCGAGTAATGGGATAATTCTCTAACCCCCAACGATTACCACAGTATGCAAACAAATCCCAAAGTGCTAAACTTGCTACCAAACCAACAAGAGCAATTGGTATCTGATACCTACACATTATGAACAATAAAACAACACAGCTCAAATAACAATATAGGAAACAAAGAATAAAGAAATGAAAGTTTTCACATAATTTGTTATTCAATTTGAAGAACGAGAAATTGGTAGACACATACAAAGAGCAAGCGAAGAAGAGGATAAAGAGACTGGCGTAATTGCGGCAATAGCGCTTGTTGTTTTCGGTGACTCTCATGCGAGCTTGCGAACGAGACGAAGGAAAAGAATAAGAGTCAGAGTATCCAATAAACCCTAAGGTCCAGGGCGGAGTGTCACCGGAGAAGTCTTCGTTGGTGAGCTTTGAGAAAGGATTAATCGTCAATAGAGAGAGTAGGATTCCGATGTGATTGAGCACGTTCGACAAGAAAAAGCCGCTACTGACGGCGGTGGCGACGTAGGGAGGGTCGGTAGTAGCAGAGTTGGAATTGGCGGTGGTGGCGGCAGCGGTGGAGGAGATACGATGGAGATCGGAGGTTCGCTGGTCGAGAATCTCGAGGTAACCACTGTCTCGGAGCCAAGACTCGAAGGTAGGATCGGGGACGCTGAGAGCTAAGGGATTTGCAGAGAACGCCATTTTGGTTGGTGCCTTCTCTATTCCTCTTGGCTCTTGGGATTATCCTAAATAAATATATTTTTTGCATTCCATATTATGAAGAACAAACCACTCGATAAACATTCGGGTTAATAGAGGAGATATATATTGTAAATATATTTGTATTTATCTTATTGATTCTCTTCGCTTATATATTGGAAAGTTTGTTTGTATCTTGTATGTACTTGATAATGCAATAAGATTAGTGAGAATTGACACAAATTATCATGGTATCAGAGTCAAATTAGACTATCTTTCTCTCTCTCGAAATTATTAGCCGGCCCTAATCCTTTCGCCGCCAATCTCAATCGTGTTCTGCTGCAATGACCGCCTCCGACGAAAGCTCTCAAACCACTAAAACTCCCTTTCATCTTGCTTTTGGTGTCAACAACATAAAGAATTCTATCCCCTCGTACCGAATCAAACTGATGCTTATTGGGTTGAATTGTTCCACATCCACACCTGCGTCTATGATGTGATCGATCATATCGATCCTAATACCTAAAGCCCGCCGGCATTGATCAGGTAACATGGAACTGGTTGGACGCCATTGTTAAACAATAGATTCTAGCTACCATCTCCATCGATCTTCTTCGAACTATCATGAAACCGGGCGCCACCGCTTAGCAGTTATAGAACAGCCTTGTAGAAAATTTTCAAGATAACAAAGCTACTCGGGCTGTGTACCTCGAAGAACAATTCAATAACACTCGCCTAGATGCTTTTCCAAACGTTACTGAGTATTGTGCTCGCATCAACAACCTTTCGGATCAACTCGCTAGCGCAGGTCATCCAGTTTCTGAAGAAAAGATGGTTCTTCAACTTGTCTCTGGCCTTCCCAAAGGTGACTATGATACGATTGCTACCTTCATCCAAGAGTCTGGTCCTTTACCGGGTTTCAACAAGGCTCGATCCTAGCTTATTCTTGAAGAAACCCATCGAATGAAGCAAGACTCGTATGCTCCTCAAGCCCTGGTCACATAAAAATTGGACTCCCCTCCTATCACCACAAACCCGCCACCTGCTTGTGACCAATCTTTCCGTTCTGATCGTGGTGGCGGTTATCGTGGCGGTCATGGTCGCGGCTGAGGTTGTGGTCACGGCGGTCGCGATGGAGGCCGACCACAGTTCTCATGGATATGGGATCTACCTTTCACGTCAAATAATATTCAAGTATTTATAGTTTTATTTTGTTCGAATACAACAATAATATAATTTTAAATTGTATGCCTTTTTAAATAAAATGTTAAATTTAATTTTAGTTTTATCACCAAAACATTTGTAATAACTTGACTTTTGTTCTAATAACTTCGTCATAATAAAAATGGATATATATTTGATCATAAAACATGAAGAACTAATGACTAGAGAAACAAAAGTACACAAAATATAATATATATCTAAAAAAACACACATCCTCTAGGTTTGGAACCTTATGGGCTAATGGTGGATGAAAGCCCACAGGTGATATGGGTACTTGGTAGTTGTAATCTTTCTTAGGTGATGCATCACTTACACATGCATTACTTCAACAAGGGATTATTTCACTTATTTTTATTTACTGGGTTCATTTTTATGTTATTTATTTTATACAAAAAAGAGCCACAACCATATTCATCCTGCAGTCCTGCAAACTAGCTGAATAATGCACATGTATATATATATAGAGTTCGATCTGAGTTTTTGTCAGCTCAATGTACAAGTTTTGATCGCTTAAATAAAGGTAATATTAGTATCATCACCAATAATCCCCACACGAGCAGAAACCATCTACAAAATGGTGAAACCGATTTCGATCTCTAACGATGATTCTACGTCTTGTGATCTTCGAGATCAACTTTGTTACCTCATGACAATCCAAACAAACCCTAAGATTCTTTACAATCTTGATACTACTTCCAGCCTCCGTACTAATGAGCCCAAAAGCAATAGCAAGTTTTTCGCTATGAACTTCTAACGATCGTTCCCTTTCCTTCTTCCCAAAATCATGCAACACAATATCAGTTTGTGGCCTATAACCATGATCCTTCAGCCATCCATTCACCTCCTCCAACATCATATAAATTTGTTTGCTTCTCGGGTGTTTCATGTCCCCTGCAACAAACTCATGCACCTTGTTATGCACTTCAATTGAGCTACACCCGGGTTCTTTATGCACCCCATGCTCCTTCATCATGGTCCTCATTCGGGCCACCCCGGCCCAGTTTGAAGTGGCGGCGTATAAGTTAGAAAGAAGAATATATGTACCCGAATTAGCAAGATTATGATCTACCAAAAACTTAACAATTTCTTCTGCAAGAAGAATGTTTCTATGGAGGGTACATGAATCGAGTAAAGTTCCCCATATGACTGGATCAGGGTTAACCTTCATGTTTTTGACAAGCCCATATGCCTGCTTAAGATAACCGGCTCGACCCAAAAGGTTAACCATACATCCATAATGCTCGATTGTTGGTTCGATTCTGTGTTTGGTTTTCATTGAAAGAAAGATACCCTTTCCGATTGAACCCAAACCTGAATGAGCACAAGCGGTCAAGATTCCAATGAATGAGATATTTGTGGGTTGTATATGTGATTTACACATCTTGCTGAACAGTAGCAAAGCTTCTTGGTAATATCCGTGCATGGCGTAACCTGTAATCATTGAATTATAAGCAATAACATCTTTGTTCTTGAGGTTGTTGAATATCATTTGAGCGTCTTCTAAACTACCACATTTGCTATACATGTCGATTAAAGCAGTACCCAGATGAACATTCATGTAAATCCCATTGTTTTGCATGTAAGAATGAATCCATCTTCCTGATTCTAACGCCCCAAGCTGCCCACACGCAGAGAGAGCCGTGACGAATGTAACTTCGTTAGGGTTCATCTTTGTATGTAGCATCTTCCTAAAGAGGGTTAACGCTTCGATCGGTTTCCCAAACTTAGCATATCCGCCGATCATCACATTCCAAGACACGGCGTCCCTCTCTACCATTGCATCAAATAATGCCCTAGCTTTCACGAGCTCCCCCTGTTTTGCATATCCTGTTATCATAGACGTTAGTGAAACCAGGCTTCTCTCAGGCATAGTGTCGAACAGTTGGCGTGCAGAAACCAAATCCCCACCTTTTGAATACACATCAACGAGAGCTGTACTCACGTGCATATTAGAATCGAAACCCAGTTTAATTACGTGAGAATGAAGCAGCTTTCCGGATTCTAAAGTACAACCTTTTAGGACAGCTGAGAATGTAAATTCATTTGGTTCTACATCTTGGGATATCATTTGGATGTATAATTGCATTCCTTGGACATGGAGATTATCGGCGGCGTGAGCGTGTATGATGGAAGTGTAAAAGAACACATTGGGATTATGGGTGCGGTTAAAAAGAACAAGAGATAAATCAAGGCGGCCAAATGAAGAATAAGAGCGCTGGAGTTTGAAATTTACAACCGGGTGGTTATCAAAGCCATGGCGGATTACAGCTGCGTGGATTTGAATGAGCTGTCGAATGTTTCTGCAACTGTTGATTTGTAATGCGAGTGTTTCCGGCGAGTGTAGAAGTTGATGTGCTATGGTAGGTGACGATGACTGCAACGTTGGTGGTGTGCAGCCACTGGTAGCGGCGGAGAAGGGAGTTGATAACATAGTTTAAGTTGCAGTTACTGCAGTTTGAGGCGCCATGAAAATGGCTTGTGATAAGGTTTAGCGTGTGGATGTGTTCGCGTGTGATGACACCATCAAAAACCGAAGTTTGAATATTCATATCGCTATGTTATCTTACACATTTTAAAATACTTTTCGCATCATTTACCCATGAAAAAATAATTCGTAACGTTAAAAGATTAACCTAAATGTTACACTCGTAAACTACTTTAACGAATGATGGTTTAGCATTTTTATATTTACTCATTAAACTAATTTGTGAGAGTAACATACCTAAGTTAGTTGATGTTAATATTACGTATCATTTTTCCTTTACGCACTTACAAAAACATTATTATTATTATTGTTATTAATATTATTATTATTATTATTAATTATTATTATTATTATTAATGCTAATAAATAATAATTTTCTTTTTTCTCATTGGGTAAAATCAGAAAGACATACTAATGTTTGATTTACACAGGTTCTTAGAAAAGAACCAAATATGTCAATAACATTCTCTTCGCAATGCTAAAAACTTGTTTTAGGATTTGCATTGCTAATGATTTTACACTGTTTGCAACCGTCACACTTTACATCTAAACCATTTGTTTAGTATTAAAAAATAGTTACTTTTCCCGCTATATTAAGCATGACCTCAGTATGATGGAAATATTAATTTTGTTGAAAAGTAACATATATAAGGTATAAAATATTAAAATCCAATACAATTCTAAAACATGAAGATAGTTTAGGTTGCCATCTTCTAGTTCTTAACATTAGCAACATATATATAGCCGAGTGTCATGATACAAGTCTTCGCATAAATTTTGAATGACACAAAATTCAGACCGGCCCTATTCTAAGACAAACTAAAGGCCGGGAAGAATCCAAGACCATGATACACTTCTATCTAGTACCAGGGTACCTAATACATGCTAACAAATGAAAAAAGCTTGGATAAAGTGTAGAGCAGTGAAGACATTCTATAGAGTTATCGGAATTCAAGGTTAACATGAGGTTGCGATTACAATAAAGTGGACTGAAAGAGAGAGAGGAAACCATGAACACATTATGGTGATACTACTTAGGTAAAGCCGTAAAGGTGGCAATCGTAAAGTATTAGGGTTGACGCGTCATGGTTTCGTGGGTTGTCGTGTCAAAAACACTTGACTCGAACTCAACTCGTTTATTTATTCGGGTCAGGATTTAAACCACTAACCTGTATATATGAGATCCACGTTTAATTATACGGATTAACGTATTGAGGGGTCATTTGCAGGTTGGTGGGTTATTAGAGGATTGGCAGGTTGTAAACGGGTAAAAGGGTTGGAAAGTAAGCACAAAAAAAATCATAATTTTTTACATAAAACAGATAAAATTAGTATACATGTCACACAAATCAGCCTTAACTGTATATATAGAAAAGATAAAATCTCTCTCTCTCTCTATATATATATATATATATTAAACGGGGTCGCGTGTCAACTCGCGAATTGTATGTATGACCCAAACCCGAATCAATTATTATACATGTCACACAAATCAACCGAAACTCAACCTGTGTATTATATGACCCTAACCCGAATCAATTATTATACATGTCACACAAATCAACCGAAACTCAACCTGTGAATTATATGTGTCAACCAAACCCGTTTATATTCGTGTCAAGTTCATATCGTGTTTCGTGTCGTATCGAGAATTGTCACCCCTATTGTAACGATCCGAAGTTCGTGCATTTATTAGTAAATGTTGTGGTTAATGAGATGTATTTAAGGATATTAATTTGTGTGGCGTTTGGGGAGTTAAAGATTAAAATTTATTTGGTTGGGTGTACTATTTGCGTTGTGAATGTTCTTGTAAGAAAAGAAGTTGTGTGCTGAAATTGCCAAAAAGATAAGTTGTAGGACTTAGGTTTAATTAAATTAAAAGGATTAATTAGAGGATTAAGAAGCTAGTTAATTCTAATGGGAGTTATAAAGGTTGTATTTTGGTTTGAATCGTGAAGTGTGTGCTGGTGTGTGTATTTTCTTCGGTCGAGAGAGAGAAATCGAGGACGTGGGCAATTGTGAAGGATTCTCATGGATTTCGATTTTAAATGGATCACAAGTAAATTTCTAAACCTTTGTTGTATGATAATTTCCAGTTTAGTTGATGAATTTTGAAGATTTAAGATTGAACTTGTCGACCGGGTAGGTGTTCGTGTGAACCGAATGGAAAATGATAAAATTGATTGATCATATGTTGTTAAAAAATAAAATTGATTATTTAGGTGTGTTAGAAACATGTCTATGATAATTATGATGCAAGAAACTTGAACTAAAACCAAGTAATGAAGAAGATTGATGATTAAAGTTGTTTTTTGATGTGTTCTTGAGTTTTACGTTCAATCGTGTGGATCGTGAATCGTGGTTCAATCGGAAGGTAGTGATTAACCATTGGTATTGCGTTGTTTTCGATTGAGAGTCGATGCACCGTAAGGTTCAAGTCCCCTAGTGTGATTCACGATTGGGACCTTTTCGATTGGCCAAATTGCAATTTGGGGTTTTCAATTGGGAGTCACGATCGAGATTTACGATTGGTGATTTTCTATTGCTAGTTATTCTTGTGATTTTCGATCGGTGGGATCGAAAACTAAAGGGAATTTTTGATTGAAGATTGCGATTGGGGTGGATCACAAATCAGTGAGATTTGGGATTCGAGATTTGTGATGGAGTTCTGGTTTTTGGTTAGGGTATTTGCGATTTGCGATTGGCTGAATTGCAGTTTGGGGGATTTGCTATTCATGATTTGCGATTCGTGTGTCTTGCGAATCTATGAATTTCGATTTGGGATTTACGATAAGAAATTGTTTGTAGGGTGTTTTGTGAACTTGGTTGACTTTGCGAAGACTCTTTGATGACTACGATATCTGGACCTGAGGTGAGTGTAGTATTTTCTAAAACTGAGTACGAAGACAAAATCGTTTTCGAAAGACTTAGCAATTTAAGATGACCTTTAAAGATGTACATGACTATTTTAATTAAGTGATTGTTCACGATGTGTTTATTAAATTAATCAATGATGATATATGATGCTCATGATGAATATATAATATATATATATATATATATATATATATATATAGAGGTAGGTTCATGAGAGAAGCATTTTTTTTGAGAAAAGTGAGAGAAACATTCTTGATCGTTAGATCTATTAAGAGATGG
>JAUEJL010055517.1:0-19706 GCA_032274825.1 Drosophyllum lusitanicum | reverse complement strand
GATATATAGATAATGGATATATATGGATTTGAATCTATGATAATTTTGAATATCAATTAAGTATAGATAAGATTTGGAAGTATATAAAAATCAGCTACGTAGGAATGTAGGATCATGAAATTTGGAGTATACAAACCGGTTTTTACCGGTCTAGAAGCTTAGGTTGTAATATGCGGTCATAATGACGTACAGACCGGTTTACAACCTGTCTAGAAAGGTTTGTCAACCGGTCTAGAAGGTTCGTTTTTCAGACTCGCACGTAGGATGACTTACAGACCGGTTTACAACCGGTCTAGAAGGATAGAGCGCCTAATTTGTTGGGTGTTTTAGACCGATTTCCTAAAACCGGTCTTAAAGATGGGTTATAGACCGGTTTCTTATCGGTCTAGAAAGTTGCTAATTTCTAGGCGCCAACTTTATTGGTTTTTTAAGACCTAATACTGAAAAAGCGGTCTTAAAGATGACCTTTTAAAGCCGGTTTTATAAAAAGGGTCTTGAAGCTTGGGTCTAAAAACTTTATCATGTAGTAGTGTGGTCACAAGGAAAATAACGGTGGGCGATGACCGATGGGTGATGGCTACAAGGGCAGAGGCTGAGTGTGCTCTAAGGCACGATGTTTACTATTGTTTTAGGCTTACACTGTTACAGGCAGCGACCGAGTTGAATACTATTGTTACGATGCTTACTGTCAAGGGAAGAAGATAAAGAGGTTAGAAAATAATATGAAGGGCAGAAGGAAGTTATCAAGGAAAAGAGAAAAAACATTAAATACCCAAAATACCCTACAACTGATTAAGACATATGTCCTCTTCAAAATCCCTCTTACACCTCTTACTTCATTTTACCTTTTATTTGATCCTATTACAAAGTAGGACGTCTTTTTTATTTACACTAAACGTTATATACTAAAAGTTATAAAGAAAAAAATAAGATATGTACTTAATTACTTTAGCACTAATATTAACAAATTCAAAGTTATGTTGTGTATACTGCGTTGTGTAAGAAAAAAAGAAAGAGGATAGAGTGGAGAGAGGTTGCAAGGAAAAAAAGAAAAAAAATTCTACAAGTGAGATTTGAAAAGCTGACCAGAAAAATGCCATAAGCATTACCACTCCACCAAACTTCATTTTTGGTATTTTTCTTAATCAAAATTACTTATCCATTAATTAGAGCTGTTACTCTTTATAATTCCTCATAAATGTTATATATATAGTATAATATATTACTTTGGTATGTTTTAAAATAAGTGTTTGTTTTTAAAAAATTGTCATTAATTGTTATATTTCTTGCTTTACCTTGAATTATAGTTATTACATCTTGTCCAAGTCAATGTATTAAACGTAAGATTAAAAATAACATTTTTACTAATTAAACCTTGTATTAGTTGCATTGGTTTAAACTATGTGTTTTTTGTTTGTTGATAATAATCACATTTGAATTAATAAGAATTAATTGAACATTTAAATCTCATGTTTTCACAAATTGATGTTTTTAATTTCAAGAATAGTTAAACACATGGTGACCTCAAAGCAATGCAATGTAACACCGTAAATCTCAAGCAATTTTTTTTATCGAGGCGGAAACATTTCAATAAAATAATTACACAATAACACCCACGTCAAAATACATATTGTTACATACAACACGGTATTTCATTTCGTGTTACAAAAAATTACAAAAGTTGGCTCATCATTTTCTCAAAACAATACCAGAGCGTTGGTCAAATTTCTCCTTCACGCAGAACTCCCAGCTAAACAGCTGCACTTACCAAATCCTGCAAAAAACGGAGTTAAAGGTGGGAAATTAGCACAAAGCTAAGTGAATGGAAGCTACAACCACAAACAGCAATCAGCAACAACCAATACAGGTAATCACATAAATCTAGAGGACCGGTGGTTCGGCGTAGAACCTACAACCGATGTGGGCTAAAACAAAGGTTTACCGATAGCCCTTTGCTACTTGGTACAGTTAAACCTCTTCCGTTGCAACAAATGCATCAGAAGATCTAGAACTGTTCAACCAATAGCAAACGAGCCCAGCCCCATCCAGCAGCCGACCTCTAACTATACCATGTACACATATCTTTACCATGTGCACGTATCTTTTGACTCGATCAAATAACACACAAACAGTTATTCAATCATCAATCATCATTATCAGACTAAACAGTCTATCAAAACATCAATCATAGCAATTCCGAGTAACCATATCAGGTACAACCAATACCACTCGTGAGTTAACGTCCACTCACCTCGGTTCTCAATCGTTGAACTCAGTTGTCTAATCTCACTGAGTCTTCGCGTTTTCTGAGAACACAATTACACTGAAATCAGTCTTTGATTCATAAATATATATATATATATATATATATATACATATATATTTATATCTCTTATAACAATAAACATCATGTAAGAATCACATAAGAACAACACGTATAGCAAGCAACACAATCAATCAACAAACAAAAACTCCAAAACTGGAAATCTCCCGGTCGCGCCGCGACTAGAATCCTGTCGCGTTGCAACGCATTCGCGAACAGCATTATCCAAGCCGGATTTCAAGGAAAGTTGGACCACCACCAAACAACATTAACCAAGTCGGACAGGATGCCAAGTCGGATGAGGTAAAGTCGGACCACACACCAAAGTTGGACCTCCCTCGTAGTCGGACCAAGCAAGTCGCATGCCAAGTGAAAGTCGGACTAGAAAGTTCGAACCCTCCAATTCAGACACCAAAGTCGGACCATGCACCAGTATTAACTAAGAAGTCGGATAAGGTAACAAAGTCGGACGGGAACCGAAAGTCGGATAGGGCCAAAGTCAGACCACCCCATCAACTTCATCTTCTTCTAACAATTTCTTCCCTATTCTTGTTCCAGTCGAAAACCAAACCATAAACATACAACTTTAAATCTGCAAATCACTAAGAAACACTTCCAAACCATTTATAAACTTCACATAACATGTTAACAAACATCAGGAACACATCAAAACAAATTAAATCATCAAAATCAACAAAACCCACTTCTCAAGTTTGCTTCATATCTTCATATCTCCATTAATGGAGTTTCAAGCTTTTAACATCCAAACTCATATAGCATTCAAAATCTGTTGAATCATAACTATAATTAATAAGGAACACATATATACCTATGTTATGCAATATAACACTCCAAATCAACACTTTCAAAATTCAAGTTTGCTTCTAGTTCTTGTTCTTCGAAACACACATACACACACATACACATATGGATAACATAACTTCACAGTGAAGTATATCAAAAATGACGCGGCACAATGTTTGGATATTTACAAGCCACGGTACATTACACTACTTACTAACTTACAGTAAATCAATTAAGCAGTCAATCACAATTAATTAATATGCAATGAGGTATTATCTACGACCCTCATTCAAAAACGGATTCATCTAAATCATAAACACATGCAAAATAAAATATTCATTTTATCAATATAAACAATTAATCACATAAATAATTCTAAAGAGTTAACCACCGATCCGATTTCAACTAGGCCGGTTTTGCAGATGTTACATGCAATCCATTCATGATCTAATTTATAATTTTTCTTGATTCAATTTGAACGTAATTCAACTATTGTTGGAACTTCATAGGTGTTAATAAATAAATATATTTTATATGTTAAAATACGATAATATCATGTTAACATTACATTCTCACCACATAATTCGTCACACATCATATAGTGTGTTCATAACCTAACACGCTAAATTTTAGGACCATTACAAAAAGTATGTCCGTAACACCCTGAAATGGGTCTAGTTATACCCTATGCTTGTAGGATTGTATTCTTGTGAACTAAATAAGAATTTCAAATTTAAAAGATGAAGATATGTTATAATTATTAAATGAGATGTTGAGTAAAAGTTGATGAAAATGAATAAAAGTTATAAATTATTAACTGGTTTAAGATAATGGTTCCAAATATATCTTTGTTGGGATTTATAGATATCGTATGGATAAATTATAAGTCGGTTAAGGGAGCGGGATACCCGCATTCGAGATAAATACGGTCATTTGGGGTCGGGATGCCTTTTTTCTTCTTGTTCTTCTTCCCTTATATGATTTCACATACACACCCGTATTTGTGTTTGTCTTGAAGAAGCTTTCATAGGGAAAATCACAAGTTCATCTTTAAAAGCTAAAATCAAACTTTGTTCAAGCTCCAACAATTTGTTCTATCTTCATCTTCTCCAAATTGTAAGTGTTCTTCATCTTGTGTTCTTGTTCTTGAAGGATTTTGTAGGTCAAATGGGTTTTTGGAATCAAACCTCGAATTTGGAAGTTGTAATTGATAAAAATGATGTCATTTGATATTATAAAGTTCCCTATGATCATACTAAATGTTTTGAAACATCTAGAAATGTGTTTGGGGTGTTTTGAAATGTTTCCCGCAAAGACAGAGTCTGAAATTGCAAACCAGAACTGTGCTCAAGGACTTACAGCCATAAGGGTTATGGCTTACACATAAGAGGTTTACAACCGTAAGGGTTATGGCTTACAGCCATAAGTTGTTTTCAACCTTAAGAGTTACGGCTTACACCGAAACTGGGAGGTTGGAATTACAGTCGTGATATGGAAACCAACGACAGCCGTAATAGTGGCCGTAAGGCCTTAAAGCCGTTGTGTGGGTAGGTTATGGCCTTAATAAGGGTTGTTTAGTCATATATTGTGATTTAAGCATAGTTAGAGCTATACATTGATACCTACTGTTAATACAGATTCACTAGGACCTAATGGTGTTTATCTAGTTGCTCACCGACTAAGCTTAGACTTTGAGGTAGGTACCTCAACCGTAAGTAGATATATTAATTACATGTAATTATATATAAAATACTAGTGTGAGATTTACTACATGATTGTAATGTCTATTTCCGATTATTATTATTAATATTATTTGTTAATAATAAAGTTGTTATTAGTGATATTACTGTTGATTTATTATAGACCAAACTATTATTGTATAGTATAAGCTTTTAGCCAAGTATTAGTAGTCGGTATTTTAATTGTATTGGGTAAGTAATTATTGAGCCCAAGTATTGGCAATCATCTTTAAATTTAATGGGCTTGTATTAACTACTAAGAGAGATTTGGGTCAAGAATAGAAAAGGATTGGTATTGGCCCAGTTAAATTAAAAGTGAACTTGGGTTGGGCCACTAAGAGTTAAAACTAGAAATTAGTATTATGCCTAGAAAGACCTTCCTTCCAGCCGGCCCAAGTTGTGTGTGTTCTTTTGTGTTTGACTGAGAGCCAAGGATGAGGGCAACAGCGAATCACCAATCCAATCGTGTGGAAATCGACTAGTTCTTACCAAGTTAGTTTTCTCGATCATCTTCTATCCTTTGGAGACTGTTTTGACCTGATTAGTGAGCTTGAAATCTGCTTAAATGGCTGTTGAACTACAGCCTAAAACCGAGAATAAAACCCACTTATAGGAATCAAATTAATGATTGGGGTTAACTTAGATAGGTATAGGAATCCATAGACGTGGGAATTAAAGGATTTGATGAGGTATTGATCAAGAATTAATTTGGAAAGTAT
This sequence comes from Drosophyllum lusitanicum, assembly GCA_032274825.1. Classification (NCBI taxonomy): domain Eukaryota; kingdom Viridiplantae; phylum Streptophyta; class Magnoliopsida; order Caryophyllales; family Drosophyllaceae; genus Drosophyllum; species Drosophyllum lusitanicum. The sequence continues at coordinate 14,121 of JAUEJL010055517.1, read as the reverse complement.
ACCTATTGTCAATCTGCAGTGTTGTTCTTGAGGGCTGTGTGTAATCGCAAAACATAAGAAAAAGAAAAGGGAATCGCTAATCTAAGGCATGGGTGTAGGATTGCAAATTAGCTATCTTAATTACCTTATATGTAGTAATCGCTAATTGGTTCAGATGAAGGAATCACCAATTCTAAGTAGTATGTTGAATTAAAAATTGAATTAACATTAGAATCACATGCTTAGTGGGCTGCACATATGGATAAGGTGTTGGACCATGGAAATCGAGAGCTTGGCAGTAGCCAAGATTTCAATCACAATATTACTTACAAGCTACCTACCTTGTGTATGTACATATATGTATAGCAGTGGGGAAAATTGCAAATAGGCCGCTTTAAGTATATACATATATAAATCACAAAATGGATTTGGAAGTTGAATTGCAAAATGGATCATAGTTACCACTTGAATCGCAAATTGGTTTGGGTATGATTGAATCACAAATTAGACTTGAGATGTTAGATTGAAAGTGCTAGAACTTGAAGTTTTATAAATTAAATGAACATTTGGAATTAGTAGCTAATATAATTGATTTTAAGCATGGTTATAGAGGTTATTGTAAGATTATATTGTTGAAAATGTTTATGAATGTAAAAGATGGATAGATTGTATATTTGTGTGAGTTTTCTTTAAACGCGTCATATGACCCGTTAAGTAAAAGTAATGCATGAATTAAATAAATTATTTGCTTTTGTGCTATCCAATGACCCTAAAATGTTTTTAAACTAAAAGTATAAGAGTGCAAGTGATACAAATCAGATTCGGGTTAAAATGGTGAAAATACTGAAAAATTAGTAAGTTTGACTTTTGTTATCTTTTCGAGTTATGACCTTAAATTTTACAATTGAACTCCTCATGATAAGGGGAACAAGCTTTCTTTAGAAAGTTTTATTCAAAAAGGTCGTTTTGGGCTCGGTTCGTTACCGTCAAAGTTGTGAATCTTTTACCCATTTGATAATTAAAGAGCTTTAAGCTTTGTTTCACCTTTTGGGCAGATTTATTGGGAGAGTACTTGCATTTCGGTATGTTTTTTAGTGAGAAAAGAGGAATTACAAAATGGGTTGAGTCCAAGTAGGACTCCCCAATTGCAAAATGGACAAAATGAATGGATTGCAAATTGGCTCAAAGTGGGTGAATCGCAAATCACATTTGTCAACGCAATTGCCAATTGGTTTTTATCTTCAGATTGCAAATTGGGCCTTAAGCCCAGAATCGCAAAATGGGCTTTGAGGCCCAAATCGCAAATTAGGCCTCGGAAGCCCGATTGCAAATTGAGCCTGATATTTAATCACTAATTGTATAACGAGCATGAGATTACGAGGTTTACGTGTTATAACTGTAAATATAGGTGTTTGCCGGTAGTTGACTTATTTTCCGGATACTCGTAACGCCTATCGTAGTTATCACCTAGGCTACGAATCAGGTGACTTATCACTAACTTTCTCCTTATGATAAGATGACTATTCATGTGTGATATGTGTTATGATCTATATAAACGCAGCTGGGCGCTTGTTGTTTATGCGCAGTTAGGCGCTAGTTATTTATGTGCAGCTAGGCACTTAACCGCCTGTGTGGCGGTACTTGATTCTTGATGTGCTGTAATACGTGCTATCTTGTATAATGTGCAAGTACTGTGTTAGCTCCCTAAGCTTTTATGCTTACCCGTGTGTTAATGTTTTGAGGACCGTCTCGAGCAGATAATGGCAAGGCTCCGGCGTGACAGCATATTTTTCCGCAATTAATTAATTACTCTAAAATTTTAATAAGAAAATGAAAATACAACAAACTATGCCAATATTGTCATTGTATGCAACCAACTTTATTTTGTACCTAAAAATACATACAACTTACAAATTTGGTTCATTGTATGCAAGTTACCTATGACAATAGGTAACTTACCGGTAAGCTAGCTAAAAATAAAAGAACTTTAGAACCTAAAAATACAAACAACTTTCAAATTTGGTTTATTGTATACAATCGGTAACCAGTAACCTGGTAATCATGTTACCAATTGTATACAATGAACCAAATTTGTAAGTTGTATGTATTTTTAAGTACAAATTTATATGTGTATTTTATACAACTTACAATATTTTTCTTTGTATTTAAAAGTATATATTTAAATATAAAAAATTAAAAAAATTAATTTCCCTTGTGTATAGTAAATATTCGCTCACCTCTAATTTACGATTGGGGAAAATCTATAGAATAATAACCAAGTTTAAAAAGTGTTCCACCAAGGTTACCCATCACTTTATTTCACATTATATATAAAAAACTTATGAGTGACCTTGGTGAAACACATTTATCTAGTAAAAGAATTCAAATAATATCATAAATCTATCAATAAGTTCATGAGATATATATCATTTCCATGTACAGTTGGGTGTTTTCTTGGGGAACTGGAATGGTCATTTAGAATGGACAAATCAGATCGGATTCTTAATTTGGTCAGTTTTAAAAAATCAAATCCAATCCATCCAAAATTTTTTAAACCAAACCAATTAAATTATAATTCGGTTGGATCGATTTTTCATTGTTATCTAATTTTATGCACAAAGAATTGAAATGTTATAAAAACAAGATTTAACACATGATATTAAAATAATAGAGTTTTCCAATTTATATTTACAAACTAAATTTGTTTTGAAAATATTTAATCTACTTTGCTTTACAATATAAAAATAAAGTAGTTTTTAAAATTATTATATATAAATATTTATTAAATCTTTCACACACATATAGCCATACAAGGTTAATAATAACTATTCACTTTGTTTATATATATATATATATATATATATATATATATATATAATTATAAAGAATACATTATATATATATGAACTACGTGATTACTTGGTGTGTGTAAATTTTAATTCGGTTTTATAAATTATTCAGTTTATATTATAGTAACTAAAACAAATTTGAAATCCATAATAATTATTTATTTCTTGTCCAATCCGATTCAAGGATCTGAAATATCAAACCAAAAATTCCAATCCAATTCGGTTTTATCTAATTAATGTGCACCCTTACATGTAGCACTATTAATCGACATTTCAATTTTCAACTATCTCCACTCTCGACTCCTGCTCTCCCATCGATTTAACCGGCCTTCTAGTTCCCCATATCCCATAATTCATTTTTTTGCCATGTTCACTCGATCAAGATTCAAGAACAAGATCATGATCATTGATCAAGAACCGAAGAAGATGATGACATTGTGACTCGAACAAGATTACAAGAGAACAAAAAATATGAAGACTCGGCAACTCACGACTTGTTAATTCTTACTTTAGGTTATTCGCCGAGTGCAAACGATTTTTAGGTCTCTAAAATTGCAAATTACATCAATTAAACAAGTTAAGTTTCTCAATTTTAGTTGATTCCGATTTCGTAGACCTTATAAAAATAATTCTACAATGTTAGCAACAAATCTCATAGATATTAGAAATTTTATTCCTCACTTTACCGACACTTTTGATTGCTTCTTATTCTCAAATATTTACTAAACTCGTGCCTAGCTACCTCGGGTTGGTTATTTAGCAATTCATTTATCGCCTTGTGGTTTCATTCCGTATTTCGTTATATGCCGTCAAGATGGTTGTGCCCATTAGAAAACAAGTAATCCATCCACTTAGTGACGATAGTATAAAGAAATAGGTGATATATTAATAAATTGTCCAAGGATAAGAGGCTCGAGAACTAACCAAGAAAACAATAAGGATAGGGATAGGGATAACTAAAGTATTAGTCGGGTAGATCCAATCCAAAGCCACTTTTAATGGTAGAGCATTTTGTAATATTCAAAATGATCATATGCTTCATAAACCTAAAGGCAACATAGTTTCGTTGCTACAGTGGTTCAACAGTGGATTTAATCTGGTCAGGTTCAACAACTAATTTGATTTGGATGAAGGTCTGACTAAGGATGACCTACAAGAGAGAAGCACATTTAGCCTCGTCATGACGTTTTGGGGGGGGGGGGGGGAGGTCGTTGTGACTAGCCTCGGGTGTGAGAATGAGCAACATATCTCTTTTTAAGGGGAACGAATAATAAGTGTAAGTAGTTAAGAGTGAGTGAAAGCTATACTTGCCTTTGAGAGTTATGGACTATTTATAGTGCTCATCATCATACTAGAGGTCTGTTTGGGGTACTTTATCTATTGGTCTGATAGGAGTATCCAGTTTGTTCATGTTGCACATTTGATGTAAAGATGTTACTAGAATGGGCTCATGACCTTCTTGAATTATTATATTCATTCGGCGGGTTCTTGGCCCGTAAACTGTAATCATTGTGTCGGTTTACAACATTGCTTCTTGATACAATCTCAACCCTTGGTTTGGCTCGACCTCTAGTTTGGCCTAGTTTCTGCTTTAGTTTATACCTCTAATCCGACTGGCATTTTTGCTCCAGCTTATACCTCTTGTCCTGCTGACACTTATGCTTCAGCTTATACCTCTAGTCATACTGTAGGATATACGCCCGACAAGTCCCCAGTTAAGTTCAATCGATGTTAAGAGATTTATACTAGACTAAAAAAATTCAAAGATACTCTCCTTTTAACTTTTATTCATTTTTCTTATTTGTGCTTTGTCAATATGTTGCCACTTTTTGTATGCATATAAAACATTTCAAAAAATATGGGAAGGTATGAATTTTGTATCGTTGCCGGCGGTTTTGGTCTGAATTAGACCTCTTTTTCAAGATTGTACCTCCGGTTCGGATTAGACCCCTAATCTAAATTGGACACCATAGACACTGGATTGGACCTATGGTTTGGTTTGTGCTTCCGCTTCAACTTATACATCTGGTCCAGGTGTATGATATATGTCAAGTTTGACATGCAAGCATCAAAGACATGGAGCGATTACAGATGAAAAAGAATTTATCTACCCTTACGACTCCAACATAACACATGTAACTCTTATTTACAAGCCTAAAAGATATTACAATACTTAAGTTTTAAGAGCAAATTTTCAAGAAATGTAACATATATATAAACATTTGCCAAATTAAAGTAATGTGTAGTTTTGTGCCGAGAAAGGGCTATAAGTTTTAATTTATTATAAAAAAGGGTTGTGAATTTCGATGTTGAATAAAAAAAGGCTGTAAATTTTAGTTTGTTATTAAAAAGAGTATGATGACACACTAAAAAGTCAGGTTCATTAGGTCAAGATTTCATTTTTATAACAAATTGAAATTTAGTCATTTTTCGACAAATATATATACACACACACACACGACACATATATATACATGTTACCTTTATTAACAGATTTTTATATTTAATTTACATTTCTTGGTAATTTGTCACAATTTTAATATTTACAATAATCATGCATGCTTTACACTAAAGTAAGACCGACCGCATCGGCCCCCCAACTAGCGCTGGTTAGGGGGGGAACCCGTCTGGAACACCATCGCCCCAAAGGGGTAAATAAAATTTTAATCTTATAACGACCTAAATATCTTTTTTTTACCGACAAAACACACACGACTAATCTTATTCCTTAACGAGACTTGAATCACAATCTTGAACATTACAAAATATCTTCATTTAATGTTTTTGATGTACACCGAAAACGCAATTTACTAAAAGGTTCTATAAACGAAACATGAATTTAATTATTGATTAATAATATTTGAAACAAGAATACAACGGCCAGGATGATATGTTTGGGCACCGATGCTACATCCTCGCGACGTAGAGAATTTTTACTCCCCAAAACCCTAATTCTTTTGTTCTAAAACACCTTAAAACCCTAAACTACACAAAACCTTGATCTCTTCCCCTTACACAAACACTCTTTGTGCAGAGAGCAAGAAGAAATTGGGTTTCCAATCAAGCCAATCTAGGGTTTCTAAAATGGTGGCTGACAAGGGTAAGAAACCTAAAATCGGAGGGAAAATTGAGGAGGAGGAAGGCGCTGAACAGATTGACGCTGAGCTTGTTCAATCAATTGAAAAGTTGCAGGAGGTCCAAGATGAGCTAGAGAAGGTACTATTCTATATTTCTATCACGATCATCTATTTGATTTGCCCAATTCAGTAAATTTGTAAGAAGTTTGTTATTCCGCATGAAATTGCTGTGATTACTTGTGAAAACCTCTGTTAATTGTTTTTAACTCCTTTTATAAGCCTTAACTGCGATAAGTTACCTCCAAACTTCATTCTTGATGTTTATTTTGTGTTTTGGTTTGCGAATTTTGTTCATAAACGTTATATGATCCATATAATTTGATTGTGTTATGACCATATATGTAATGTAAATATGTTTTTTTCATGGTTTGCCCATCTGATGAATCATCTGTTAAATGAATGTGTTTAGTGTCAATCTTCTTGCAGCATAGTGTTTGGCAAAACCTAATTATATTTAGGGTAATAATCTATTAATTTCTTAATTAATTGAATTTGCTAAACACTCAACAGCTAAGAATCTGATTATTAGGTCTTGAAGAAGTAAGAACATTTTAAACAATCTTTGTTCTTTCACATTGGATTAACGATTATTCAGTATAACATAATCACTTTCATAACAATTATTCGTTGTCATTATTTTTTTTAAAACATGCATCAAAACACCTTTAACTCCCATTGTATATTTTGGCTCCAGATCAATGAGGAGGCAAGTGATAAAGTATTGGAAGTTGAGCAGAAATATAATGAGGTCCGGAAGCCAGTTTATGATAAGCGCAGTGAAATCATTAAATCGATTCCTGACTTTTGGTTGACTGCTGTAAGTGATTAATTACGCTTATCATGCTCTCGCTTATTCTTCAAATCGTATTATTACTTAATATTATATGATTCTGATTTTCCAATATCATGCAATCACTTCCAAAACACATATTTGCCTTTGTTTGTTCGAATCTAATTTGAGCTTATTGATGCAGTTCTTGAGTCACCCTGCTCTCTCTGATCTTCTGAATGAAGAAGACCAAAAGGTTAGTTTTTTGATTGATTAAAAAAAGATTTCAGGTTAGTATCTGTGTTGTGACTTTATTTGCTCATAGATATTCAAGCATCTGACCTCTCTTGAAGTTGAAGATATGAAAGATGTGAAGTCGGGCTACTCAATCACGTTCGTAAGTAGTTTTTTAATTCTAATGAAAATCAGGGACAATACATCGCTTCTGTTTCATGTTTCTTTTCAATTTACTACATGCCTTTGAGGAAATGCATTGTGCCATTTGGGGGGTGTTTAGATGCGTATTTTGATTATGATTAAGTAATTTTAATTTTTGAAAGATCTAAGCAGTTGTAATTAAATGGGGCCATTGGAGATGGTGTTTGGTTGTGCTTTCGCAATTTGAAGTTATAATAATCAGACAATTTGTTGTTCGAGTGATTGATGAATTTGATTACTAAAAAAATTAGTACATAAAATGACCAACAAGGGCATGCTTATGAAAAAAATAGAGGAGTCTTGTGTGATTAGAGTAAAACTCTCTTAAATTAGGATAAGAGAAGGGGTAATAACTAATAAGGTAATTTTATTTTCCCTTAGATTATATCAACTACAAGTTAGTATAGTCATTTAATCACTTTAAAACGCCAATCTGAATGCCCCTAACCTTTTTGTAATACATCATGCATGAAACTGTCAGGTCCTGTTTTGATTGATTTAATTGCATTATAAAAACTTACACCTTCTTGAACTCGTTTCAGAATTTCAGTCCCAACCCTTTCTTTGAGGATACAAAGCTCACGAAAACAATCACCTTTCTTGATGAGGGAACGACAAAAATTACTGCTACATCAATCAAGTGGAAAGAGGGCATGGTAAAATCTTCTTAAATCCTACTCCTACGTTTATGGACATACGTCTTTCTGCACTTATCTCATCTTGGACCGTTATGTATTTATGTATTTTTTATTAAAGGAGCCTCCAAATGGGGTTTCACATGAGAAGAATGGAAAGAAGCGCCCCCATGAAGACGACAGGTTTTACCTTTTTTGTTTTATTTTCTATTTTTAAATTGTTGTCGGTATGATGAGTTCTTGCCACCTGGACCTAAATGTTTATCATCTCTTTTGTATCTGTTTAGCAATGCTCTGTTAGAGGTGGCAAATGGGTGGTTGGTTGCTCAATGGGTCAAAATGGGTTAGGGTCAAAACAGGCCTTTTTTACGTATGGCTTGGATTGACCTATTGTTGACCAATTTTCTAGATATTATAAGTTATTGTATCAAATATTCCGAAATGCTTATTATCAGAGTAATGATCTAGTCTTCTTAAATGAAACGATTTAGGAGATTATAAGCTAATATACACTTCAATTACTTTTTTCAGCTTTACTAGTTTGACAAGCTACCAGCAAATTACAACCTGAGTTTTTTATGAATGGGTTCAAATTCAAATTGTTGTTGAAAATTACAAGTTTAAAGATCAAAAGAGCATATAAAATCTGAATAGATTGCCTTCTTTTCCTTGAGCTTATTTGCAGCCTGTTACACTCGATTTTTCCATTTTCTATGACTTTTTTTTCCTGATGAGCAAGTGTCTTGAGTTTCTATATTTTTCTTGTACATGTTTATGCAGCTTCTTTAGCTGGTTCAGTGGGACCCAACGGAAAAATGATATGGATGAGATTCATGATGCAGTATGTTCACAGTATCTTTAGAACTATTTGAAAATTATAAGAGGCTAAGATTCACAGATACTTGAATCGCACCTCTATTGGTCTTTCTAATGTTTCAATGATGTTTTTACAGGTTGCTGAAATGATCAAAGAGGATTTATGGATCAATCCTCTTACGTATTTCAACAATGTAATCTTTTTTTTCCTTTTTAAGTTTTACCATTCATATAAATTTATCCATGATTAATAAAGTTTCCTTCATACTGATTTTCACAAAATTTCTTGATTAATAAGGATGCTGATGAAGAGGACTTCGGTGATGAGGAGGATGAAGAGGTAAACAACAGTTTCACCATATTTTCAATGCATTTAACGGTCAAAGTGAATAATTTCTTGGCATAGGTTGAAACTGTCAAGATTGAGCAGAGAACTGTTTGTCCAAAATGAAATAAATAAAATTACTTGAAAATAGTTACTTAATATGGTTGCAAGAACTATACTGTTACATTGATAAGTTATAACTATACTATTACATTGATAAGTTATAATCTGGTGTTAGAGGGATTTAGTTGAAGTACACTTTAGACAACTTTCTACCTATTTGACCTATTCTAAATTCTTCTTTTAGCTATTTTCTACACCCTTTAAACCCTTTTAAGAAATACGGTAACCTGAATTTGCCCATTTATAATAAATGGGTAAAATCACGATGGGTTTTAGGTATCCATTAAAAAAAATTTGTTCTCTTTTTGGACAGGACATTGGCACTGACGACTCGGAAGAAGAAGATGAGGATGACGACCAAGAGAACTGAATCTGTGCAGGTTTTTGCTAAAGTTGTAAGCTTTAGGGATTTAGCAGCCGTTTATGAGGATCTAGGTTTATAGTTAATTTTGCGATTTCCTATTACGAAGTTCTAAGTTATGGTCTTATACTAAAATTTTTAAATATCTTTACTACCTACAAAAGTTGGCATCTGTTTTTGCTATTAAATCTCATTTTAGGTAACCTCTGTTTGGTTGACCTTTGGTCGGTTAACGGGTTAGCTATTTACTTACAAAAACAGAAAATATCTGACAACTGATAATTAGCAGTAACTATCTTTTACTCATCCACAAGTTTTGGTTATATGTTTGAAATTTGCCAAAAAGCATGAAAGTGGCCTAGTTTCCAAAAGCTTCCTTTTCTTGTGCTCATTTGAGATCTTTTAATTCTTTAAATAGATTCAAATGAATACCTTAGATATATCTGACTACATCAGTTTTGAACATCAAATTTAAGAATTCCACATTCGTGCAATCATTCACATGTAAACGCATCAGCTGAAGACATACAACGAAAGAAGATTAAAAGAAACGATGTTTCGTTTGTGCACAGGTGAAAATATAATCATCTTCAATATTAGGTTGGAGCCATGTTTTAAAACTCGGGTTTTTAGTTGACTTGGTGTAATGAGTGAGTCATGGGTTAACTGTTAAACCATATGTTCAATCCAGTTCTATACACACACACACACACACGTGTTTTTAAGTTAGAGCTTTTGCAAGTTTTTCTAGTGAAATTCCTTTGCTTTCAAAAAAAGAGTTTTTGAGAGTTCTATCGATTTTATATTGATATCTGGTATTGTCTTATACCATTATTCACATTATCATCACAAAGAAAAAACTAAAACAAAATAAAAAAACCCAAAAACCGGGTCAATAACGGGTTGAAAGGGTTGGGTTTTAATGGGTCAAGAAAAGGTATCAGCGTAGTCATTGTTGAACGACTCTCGTGACCCTGTTAATGGGTCAACCGGCACGGCCAATCCGGGTTTTAAAACATTGGGTTGGAGTGGCTTGGTAACAGGGTCCACCGGCACGGCTAATCCGGGTTTCAAAACATTGGGTTGGAGTGGGTTGGGTAAGAATTGTGATGGTGACAGAAAAAACAATGGTGTTGGTGACAATTAATGTTAGCGTGATGGTGGGCTGCGACGGGGCACACGACATTAAAGAAAAGAAAATTCCGCATACTCTGATCACGTAAATGATAATATAAAATATTAAACTGTTTTAATTTCAAGTAATTTATAAACGGGTCAAATATATAAATCTGGGTATGAAAAATAAGTACGAAAAATAAGTACGGTTCGTCATTTTTACTTCACACCCAACTAGTTTCTTAAATTTACACTTTTCTCTCGAAATTAATTTTTTTTTCAAACGAGTCAGTTTTTAAAACTTACAATGATATTATTGGAAAAAAGTGTCATTTATCTATCACTATTGATTTAATACTTATAATAATAATAATATTATAATATAAAATTGTTTTTTTTAAAATTTTATTTTAGACAATAATATGGTATCTTGCATTGCTTTAGGAAAAACTAAATTAAAAAAAATATATATATATGAGAGATGATATATCCTTCTACTTCATCATCTTACTTATCCTCCTACTCACATGATTAACACAAGTATCGAAATCAATGGATGAGGTGAGAAAAGAGAATTAGTGAACTTCACATGTCATCTTATGATGAATAGGAGGATGAAGTAGGAGGAAAAAGTATGAGGATATATCAATTTTTGTATATGTATATATATTAAGTGGAATTGTGGAATTTGACACTTCACCTCTGAAATAAATCAGATGTGTGGTTATTTTTTTCTTGACAGGAACCCAGAGTGTGTTAAAGTATCCTAAAGTTGACTACCACTTTGGGTTGACAAAATGATTAGATGACCCTATCCGTAGCAAAATTCCCTCAGGACCACTCACGAGCCGCCACATAAGCATCCTAGATATCAGTATTACAACTATTGATGATGTTATCACTTATCACCCTCTTTTTATTTTTTACTTTTTTTTTTATAGAAAGAGCCTTTAAAAAGATTAAGCTTTATTTTTATTTTTTATTTTTTACTTTTTTTTATAGAAAGAGCCTTTAAAAAGATTAAGAAATAAAATTTATATTCGATTAATGATGTTTGGTAATTATTCTTGCGGTTGAGATTTGAGATGGAAGCAGCATTTTCAACTAACAGCCTTGATTTCATTTAAGTTTGGTTGTTTTAGATCACAGAAGTTCTAAACTTTAAAATCTTTAATTTTATTTTTCTAGTCCTAAATTCTTAGTCTCTGATAGAGGTGTAAACGAGTCAAATTAAGCTCGAGTTTGACAGTGCTCGAGCTCGGCTCGATAGCTCGACGAACTTTCATACTTAAAGCTCGAGCTCGGCTCGATAGCTCGACGAGCTTTCATACTTGAAGCTCGAGCTCGGCTCGACGGGGTACATTTAGCTCGAGTTCGTCTCGAAAAGCTCAAAATAGTATAAAAAATTAAATTCTAAAATCAAATTATTCAAAATATAGATAAAATCTGAAATTAATGTTTTTTTAGTAACTAATTATTATAAATAGTACGTATATAAAGTAGATTTGTTTCAATAAGCACTATTTTTAAATATGTTTTAATATTAGCCCATCATATATACATATTACATATATAAATATACATATAATATACAAGGCTCGAAAAGCTCGATAAGGACTAGAGCCGGGCTCTTAGAAGCTCGAGCTCGACTCGTTAAATAATTCGAGCTCGTTTTTTGGGCTCGAACTCAAGCTCAAGCTCAAGCTCGAGCTCGATAAAGTTCGACTCGAATGATCCGAGCTCGAATAACTCGATAAAAGCTCGACTCATTTATACCCCTAGTCTCTAATTATAATTGCTAATTTTGTTTCTACTTTCTGAATTAATTTGTGTGATTTCTTCGTAAAGCCGCAAACTCACGAAAGATTTTTGAAGAATCAATGTTTTTTTCCCAAATGGCCAAACAATTTTGACAGTTGAGTATTTTATTTCTACTTTTTCACTTTTTTCCTTAATCTTTGTGAAATCTATGTGTCTGGATGACCTCTCTTTGTTTTCTTTTTTTGATTCCATCCTTCAAATTTTAGTTTTGAACTTAACAAACATGGCCCTCCATATATACATTATAAAACATATCTAGAAATGATGGGCTTATACTAGCGTAGTCCAAGAAATCACTAATTAAAGTCGAGTAGAAGATCGAGAGAGAATAAGTAGACACACGTCAAAAGGGGGAAATAGCCAATGAGAAAGAAGTGCCGAAGGTGGAGAACAATTAGAGAGAAAACCGCGGAAGGACGGCGAAACCACCGGTAGCAATTGTGACGTTGAAGATGGAGAGGGATGATTCATAAAGTGGGACGACAAGTTGGAAAATGGGGGAGAGGGTTGTAACAAGGGTTTTTTAGATTTCGTTGAACAAAAGCTAAAACAAATGTTTTAAGCCTCTTAACGAAAAAAATAAACAAAACAGATACATGATACTATAGTATAATGTATAGAACATTGTATTTAGAGTTAATTACATAAATGGTCCCTACAGCTGTCTCTGAATTTCAGTGTTAGTCTTTTAACTTTAAAAATTACGAAAATAATAATTGTAGTTGTCAATTTGTTTCACTTTTGACTGTTGATCAAAGGGCATTTTGGCCTTTTCTCATTTTATACTCGTTACCAAACAACCTCTCACCTCTTTCTTATCCTTTTATTTTTATTTAACTTTTTAATTACAGTTACTTATATTAAATGACCTACTTTTTTTTATTTTTTTCAATTTTTATATTCTTGTGTCCTTACGGTATATCTTTATCATCTTCAAGAATTAAACAATTAAAAACTTATAAGTATCTTACAGAAATTAAATACTCTAAGATTTGGAAATTAACACATATTTGAGGACGAATTTATCCTAATCGTAGATACATAAACAAAACCCAACATTCAAGAATTAACAAATTTGGGATGAAATAACCACCGATGGATGCACCAAAATAAAATACAGACGAGTACAAATATAAGTATATCCAAAATCTTTAAATGATTTTTTTGCACGTGATTAATACTTTTATCGTTACCTTTAACAATGTTCCCGTCAAACTTTTTTAAAATACCCGTTTTACCCTTTACAAACCTGATCCTTTATACTTTATACACTTAAACACTAAAACTTATTTTACTCTTTCAAATTTTAATCCAAACATCATCTCTTAAACCAAACAAGCCCTCTCCTATCCTCTGATGCACTAAAAAACCCATAGCGTAAAACCGCCACCACCACTAGACCGCCGCCACCGTGAAACCACCACCACCGCTTACATCGTCTCTTCATCAACATCCACCACCCCAAATCGTCCCCGTACCCAAGATCTGGAACACACACACACACACACACACACACTCACTCTCTCTCTCTCTCTCCCTTGTTCACTCACCAAGCAACACCAAACCACTAACCACCACAGATCTGAACAAATTGACGAAAAAGAAAGAAAAAAAAAGAGTATAAGAAATATGGCGGTGGTCGGTGGTTTGTAGGTGTGACATGGAAGTAGGGATGGCAACGTAGTCGGGGGTATCGGGGATTTCTCTCCCCATCCCCATCCCCGTTCTCCACTCCAGTCCCCGTCCCCATCC
>JAUEJL010055506.1:0-19711 GCA_032274825.1 Drosophyllum lusitanicum | reverse complement strand
TTCCTATCCTTATTTTTATAAACTAAGTTATTCATTCATTTTTATCAATTCTATCTTACTCCCATTTTCAAAACATTTTTAAAAACTAACATTTCAAACTAATTTCATATATTAGTTTTTATCAAATATTTTCTATCCTTATTTTCAAAAAATCAATTTAGTTTATGTCTTTTAACTCAAATTAAATTATCAAACCAATTTTTCATCAAAATTTCCTCATCATATTCATCAAAAAAGTTTTTGCTTTTTCTTAAAAAAAACATTTCAAACTAAAATTTCCTCATCATATTCATCAAAAAAGTTTTTGCTTTATCTTTTAAACTAAACTATTTCATTCAAATTTTATAAAATCTTTCCTATCCTTATTTCTATAAACTAAGATTATAAAACTTCCATCCTCATCCTTATTTTCATAAAGTAAATTTGGTTTATGTCTTTTAGTTCAAACTAAATTATTGATCCATATTTTCATCAAAATTTTCACATCCACTTATTTAAACAAAATTTTGATTTATTTTATGTACAAAACATTTCAAACATTTTTAATTCGTTCAAAACATATAAAATATTTCCTATCCTTATTTTTATAAACTAGGTTTATTCATTCATTTTTTATCAATTCTTTCTTACTCCCATTTTCAAAACACTTTTAAAAACTAACATTTCAAACTAATTTCAGACATTCTGTTTTTATCAAATCTTTCTTACTCCCGTTTTCAATTATTTCATTCAAATTTTATAATATTTTTCCTATCCCTTATTTTTACAAACGAAGTTTATCAAATTTCTATTCTCGTCCTTATTTTCAAAATGTCAATTTGTTTTATGTCTTTTAATTCAAACTAAATCATCGATACTTATTTTTATCAAAATTTCCTGTCCTTTTCATCAAAAAGTTTTTGATTTATTTTTTAAACAAAACATTTCAATCATTTTTAATTCACTCAAAATTTATAAAATATTTCCTATCCTTACTTTTATAAACTAAGTTTATTCATTCATTTTTTTATCAATTCTTCCTTACTGCCATTTTCAAAACACTTTTAAAAACTCACATTTCAAAATTTCATACATTTAGTTTTTATCAAATCTTTCCTATCCTTATTTTTTAAAGTTGATATTGAATCCATTCATTCATTTTTGTAGTCAAAACATCCTCATCCTTATTTTCAAAAAGTCAATATGGTTTATGTACTTTAACTCAAACTAAATCATCCATCCAATTTTTCATCAAAATTTCCTCATCCTCTTCATTAAAAAAAGTTTTTGCGTTATCTTTTAAACAAAACATTTCAAAGTAAATTATTTTATGTAACAAATTTTATAAAATCTTTCATATCCTTATTTTTATAAACTAAGTTTATCAAACTTCAATCCTCATCCTTATTTTCAAAAAGTCAATTTCGTTTATGTATTTTAATTCAAACTAAATCATCGTTCCATATTTTCATCAAAATTTCCTCATCCTCTTCATCCAAAAAACTTTTGATTTATTTTTTAAACAAAACATTTCAAACATTTTAATTCATTCAAAATTTATAAAATATTTCCTATCCTTACTTTTATAAAATCTTAGTCCCATTTTAAAAACTAACATTTCAAACTAATTTCATATATTAGTTTTTATCAAATCTTTCCTAACCTTATTTTTTAAAGTCGATTTTGATATGTCTTTTCATAAATAAGTTCAAACAAAATTTTCTTATTCGATTTTTTAATAAATCACCCTTATTCTTCCTTTCTAAAAAAATAGCTATGTAATTTTCACAAAATTCCTCAATTCAATTTTTCATTGATCTTCATAATCCTCATTTTCAAAACTATCAACTTTGACTTGCGTATTTTGATATAATATAATTCAAATTAAATTCAATCATTAAGTTTTGTAGTCAAAATATCCTCATCCTTATTTTCAAAAAGTCAATTTGGTTATTGTCTTTTAACTCAAACTAAATCATCGATCAAATTTTTAATCAACCTCGTCCTCTCATCAAAAATGTTTTTCCCTTATCTTTTAAACAAAAATTTAAAACTAAATTATGTCATTCAAAATTTATAAAATATTTCCTATCCTTATTTTTATGAACTAAGTTTGTCAAACTTCCATCCTCATCCTTATTTTCAAAAAGTCAATTTAGTGTATGTCTTTTAATTCAAACTAAATCATCGTTCCTTATTTTCATCAAATTTTCCTCATCCTCTTCATAAGTAAAAGCTTTTGATTTATGCTTATACAAAACATTTCAAACATTTTCAATTCGTTTAAATTTTATAAAATACTTCCTATCCTTCTTTTTATAAACTAAGTTTATTCATTCATTTTTTTTATCAATTCTTTCTTAATCCGTTTTTTATCAAATCTTTCCTATTTTAAAGTCGATTTTGATATGTCTTTTCATAAATAAGTTCTAATGAAATTTGTTTATTTTCAAAAAGTCAATGTGGTTTATTTCTTTTAATTCAAACTAAATCATCGATCCAATTTTTCATCACAATTTGCTCATCCTTTTCATCAAAAAAGTTTTTGCCTTATTTTTTAAACAAAACATTTCAAACTAAATTATTTCATTCAAGATTTATAAAATCTTTCCTATCCTTATTTTTATAAACTAAGTTTATTCATTCATTTTTATCAACTCTTTTTATTCCTATTTTCAAAATTAAGCCAACATCTTCTTATGTTTTTTTTTTATAATTTATAACTATTTCATTAAATCAAATTCTTATCTTCCTTATAATTTATAACTATTTCATTAAAACAACTTCTTATCTTTCCTAACCTTTGCATATTTTCTTTAATAAAGAGTTTTAAACTAGGTTTATTTATTCATTTAAAAATCAACTCTTTGTTATTCTCACTTAAAAAAATTTCAACCTCGTCAAATGTTTTTAATAAAATTTTTAACTAATTCATTAGACCTTAGCACCATTCCAAGGTACGCACCCTAATACTCCTCTCCATTAAAGCATTTCATGCCTAGAATCATGTCTTCTATTGACTTGAGGGTCAGAGCGCTTTAAAGGGTCTCATCTCTGTAAATCCTCTAATATAGTTTCGTTCTTAGCAAGTTAGCGAAATTAAACACGCATTTCTTCCCGTTGAACAACCAATACCCCTTCAGTCATGTATTTGTCCATATTACGAACAAATAAAGTGTGACCTTTCAATTATCCACCCTCGAAAAACATTCGGTTAGTTCTCTCCCTTTGCTAATCTTGCTTCGTACTCTTTAAGTTTCAACCTTTCTTTTTCACAATCACATATCCATCCATTGTAGAAGTAGCTCATATCAAAGGATGAAACCATTGGGAAACTTCACCGCTTCCTCAAGAAACCAACCAACCTTCAAAGGATAGCCTCTAATTTCGTTAACACCAAGGACTGAAGCATCCGTCTAAGTACACATCTGGTTCTGTTAACACCAAGGACCGAAGCATCCGTCTAAGTATATGCCCATAACCGTTTACTATTCACCCGGCCAGCAACGCGGCGACATATGCCTCACACGCACGCATGTATGGGGACGGAGAAGCCTTATCTCTTTAAAAGGCCCTTGTTGAATGTCTTAGGATTCCTTATTACCCCATATCTAAGAGTGGGTCCCCAAGCAACGCTATTGCCAGTCATAACAGTGTGAGTAACAACGAGATGATGTCCCATATCATATGTTAACTCTCCGGGGACAAATAGAGAATGGGAATCAAAGCATAGAACATGTGAACCTCCTATAACAACTCATGCAATCCAATGGCTGGTAGGCGTCTGCGTTACCAACACGGCCAACTTGGGTACAACCCATGATGTCATGCCATAACAAGGTCTAAACCTATCTGTCCCTCCTTCCTTGGGCACTATGGCCCCACTAATGGGCATAAACTTGGCCCAAGGCCATGTTGCAAGTAGAACAACACGCCAACATAAGTTCAATGTAGTTCCACTATTGAGCACGGGAAAGCCAGACTTGGACGGCTCCTAATCAAGCGATCTAATAACCCGTTATTCCTGGAGGGACCATGCATGCTTCAAGCTATGCTTTCCCTTAATACTTGCAAATGCACTTCTAAGCAAACAAAGCAACCTGAGCTCCCATCTAATTAACAAAGCAACCTGAGGTCCCTACTAATCCCTGGATAGCTAGTAGGGACATTCCAAGAGTGCATCGACATCCCTTACGCATTCTCTAGGGACAAGAAAGTCATGCAAATGGATGTAATCACATCTTAAAAAAGACCACACATGAAGAAATCATAGAGGCAGGGCTTCACCGAAATCCTATATGATCACTGCTTCCAACAATTGCTGAGCAAAGTAAAGAGCTAACTCTACAGGGCCTATAGGTGAACTGTTAGGGAGATAACCATTTCAACTCAAGAATCAAACCATCTTATTGAAAAATATAAAATTTGATGTTAATAAAACTTTCCATTTGTAATAAACTAGAAATTATCTTAACATATGTTGTTAAGCTAGGACTTGTATTTTTCACAGCTAACCAGGTACTTAGATCGGATTTGATTAACTAAGAAGAGTTTGTCGCTTAGCTGGGCAATCTATTGCCTTAACTGAGCATGCATATCCAAGCAATCCATTGCTCGGCTGGCTGTCTTATCTCATTAGTTAAGTACATAGTTACCTTCAATGTTTCTATGTAATTTATCCAAGTCAAAGGCTGAACATATGTTGTTCATTTACAGCCTTTTATATCTTTTATTTGTAAAAGTCTTTGCACCTTTTGCTTTGCGAAGTAAAGCACAAAGGATAGAACTTTAATCTATGGAGAAGATTGAAGTTACTTTAGAAAGAAGATTTCACAGATCTTGTTCAAATACAAAAGCATAACCGACAACAACATGTTTAAGAAAGTCAAGATGCTGAAGATTTTATGGATGATAAAAGTTCCAAACATGGAAAGAGAAGTTGCGCTGCTCTAGGTAAAAAGATATCAAATATATATTTAAATATTGTGAGTGATATATTTAAATATTGTGAGTGGGGTGTACTTTTCATAAAGTATTATTATTTTATTGGGAACCCAATTAATATCATGTTTATTTTGACTCCCACTAACTTTATCAATTAAATATTATATTCTTAATAGCACCTTACTTCCAACCGTTGTTGCCTTCATCCTTCTATAAATATGCAAGTCTTGCTTGCTTGTTGAAGCACGACTAAGACTTACAAGAATTTGATTTGTAGCTTAACATAAGCAAATTTAGAGTTAGCATTTTAGAAGTCTTTAACTCGTTCATGTGTTGAACACCTTTAGACATTAGTTATCTTTATGATTAGCTAGTCTATGTGTTAGACTAAAACTTGTTATCATCTTTTATAATGTTAGGAAATTTTGCGTCCAAACACTTGTAATTCTTGATTCATATCAATAAGAATTATATTAAACATAATTATGTGTGCAATAAGTTTTTAAAGCTAGAGTTTGTATTAGTCCCCACTCTACAAACATAATTGTTGTTTGAGTACCTAATCTGTGACTAACATGAACTTCCTCCACCACCAGAAGTAGTGAACCTAGATGGAGGTTCACTAACTCTGCCTAGCTATAGGAACCCTATAGGTGAGATAGTTTGGCCAAAAGGCTATCTGGCCCTAACGATTGGACTAGGGACCAACCCACATACCGCCCTTAGGAGTTCGTGGTAGTCCGGGACTGCTCGCGGTACAACACAATTCTAGGGCGACCTGTAATGTCGTTACTGTAATGTCGTTACTCAGGTAAGCAAATAACAAAGAAAAGCCCCCGACAAAGTCCACCTCGTGATATGAAGAGGAAGCAGTCATCCACAAGGAATACCTTTACTAACTAGTGTTGATCAGCAATCAATTACCAACAAAGTCAAAGCTAAATCTACTCTCAAGTTACTACAAGAAAACACTGACGTATTCGTGTGGACCTCAGCACCAAATACCACTTACAAGAAGAAAGGCCTAGCCCTATATATAAGCAAAATGGTCCCGTAAGAGGTGCAAAAGCTAGTAAACACAGACATAATAAAGGAGGTACAATACCAAACCTGGGTTGCCAACCTAGTGATGGTAAAAAAGATGGATCCTAGAGGATGTGTGTTGGCTTTAAAGATATCAATAAATCATGTCCAAAGGATAATTGCCCACTATCTAAGATATACCGGAAAGTCAAATCCTTAGCAGGCTTCCGTCTCAACTACTTCCTCGATGCCTACAAAGGTTACCACCAAATACTATGGCCAAAAGAGATGAAGACAAAACAACTTTTCTCATAAATATGGGAATATTCTATTACACTAAAATCCCGTTTAGACTGAAAAATGGCAGGTCAACATACCGAGAGCTAGTAGACAAAGCGTCACTAGATCGGATGAAACGTGGAAGCATATGTCAATGACATGATCATAAAGTCCAACTCTGAGGAATCGCTCATGACATACATTGTAGAAACCTTTGGTACATTAAGGAGCATCAACATGAAGCTCAACCATGCAAAATGCTCCTTTGGAGTAGAGGAGGGAAAATTCTTTACACACATGATAATCTCCAGAGGTATAAAGGCTAACTCAAAGCGAATGTAGGCGATCATTGACTTGCAAATTCCAAAAACTAAGACTCAAATGCAAAGCTTCAACAGCAAAATGGCAACCCTAGGAAGAGTTTTAGCAGACTCTTCCGTAAAGTCCATACCATTCTTCAATACCCTGTTAGGATGTATAATCAGACATCAAATGGACAAGAGAAGTAGGGAATGCCTTTCAAGAATTCTAAAAGTGGTTCTTCAACTTGCCAATCCTAACTTCACCAATCCCAAGGGAAACATTGACATTATACCTAGGAAGTTCTAAGTAAGCAATCGCCTCATTTCCTATTGGCCGACAAGGGAAGATCTCAAATGCCTATATACTTTGTCAGTAAAGAGCTCCAAGGCCCGTAAGTGAACTAATCATGCATAAAAAAGCTAACATATGTCTTGGTGCATTTAGTCCACCGTGACGATACTTCTATCTCAACGAGTAAGAGTACTAACTTACAAATCACAACAACAAATGTTATACAATCCCGGAACTCAGGAAGACTAGCAAAATGGGTAATTGAGACCGGAGAACGTGAAATAGAGTTCTGCCCAGGAACAGCCATCAAAGGTCAAATACCGACCAATTTCCTTAAAGAAAGTATGTAGAGCCACAACCAACCATACCATACAATTCTCCGACAGTCGGTTGGTCCTATACAAGGATGGAGAAACCAATGCAGAAGGGTCAAGGCTGGCTTAATTCTCATAAGCCCTGAAGAAAAAGAATACACCCACTCCATGAGGGTTCAACCTCCCCGCTTCTAACAATGAAGCTGTATATGAAACAGTTATGGCTGGCCTGCACCTAGAAGCAAAAATTGGAGTCAAAATGTTGCAAGTAAATGGCACATTTGAATCCAAAGACACATCCATTAAAGCCTACATGTCGAAAGTGTTAGGTTTTAAGGGCACCGTAACAGAAGCAAAAAAACTAGAATATATAAAAATGATGCCAAGAAAACCCATCAAATGAACCAAGACCTTACATGCAAGCTATAACAACTCAAAACAAAGAACAAAGGGATAGAATTGTACCAACAACGAGGTTGGAATCATGCATGAATCAGGGATGATCAACTCCACCAAAAGAGGCTTCCTCTATTGAAATAATCCACACCAAGTTGGTTCAATCCCCACTTGCTAGAATGCCATTAGTAAGCTTCATTACTCGAACTAACTTTTGGAACAGCAACAATAAGTCTTCTCTTTAACACCACAATCACTCGAAATACACTCTGGAGCCCAAAATCATAAACTCACTAAGTGTATGTGTAAAGTGTGTATCTTAGAAAGTTATCACACACTCCAGCCTCAAAAATCTATTTCAAAGAGCTTCAAGGTCGGCCATAATGCATGTGTTGTTGGACCAACACAAAGGTCCAATCAAAACAAAGTGTCATTTTGACTTCTTTCTTCACAATCTCTCACGGCCCGTGAAGCACCGGTAAAGAAAACGCCCCCACGACTTCTTGTCCGGGTAGTGAAAGTGTAGGATTTTTGCTTCACGACCTCTCCACGACCCGGGAAGGCCCGTGATAGTCTACAAAAACACTAATCTTACTTTCTCTCATGTTCAGGCGTGTTGTCGAGATAAATCCTTGATGTGTGACCCAATAGGCCCGTGCTTTATTAGTAGTGATACGCGTGTGCATGTGATAGTGGACAGATACCAACAGACTCCCACTTACACATGGCACACCGCATCTAAGGTATCACAGATAAGGAGCGGCCCTAGCAAGACATCCTTACCCTCTAGTCAGCACAAGTTACGTCATCCTGACAAGTACCAAATCACTAGCAGAACATTTGAAATGGTCCTATAGATAATTGATCATAACATCTTTTTGTTCACGATATCCGTGTGAACACGAGACATGGATAGATGTCCATCTCCAGATCGTTCACGATTCTGTTTCTCGATTCCAGATTGGTGGTCACCAAAATAACAAGTTGCAACTGATATACTATCATTGCAACTTGAGCACGGCCATGCATTTTGGTGTCAACGCGCCCAATCATCGAGGGGCCTAAGGATATCTCTCTAAACAGAGGAAAAAATCCTTTGACCACATAGTCCCGCCACATGGTTCATACTTTACCTAAAAACTCCCTTTATAACAGCCAGTTACAAATTGCATTTGAAAGTAATTAAAATAAATCAGATCCATGCTTTGGGCACACATGTATCTTTGGTTTAAGGATGAAATGGTATTATCATCCTGAGTCACTTTGTGACTATAATCCATGAAGTAAACCAAGGTATAGGTCTTCCAGTCACTTGAAACTTCTTTAAAGTACATGTAAGTGTTCCATCCATTGCATTCGGTCCAAGAATAATACATGACCAACCCCTCACCTCAGTCTTGATTCAAACTTCCTTCCCATAAAGAATGACTGACTATGGAAATTTAGAATGCATAATCATTCAGGGAAGTGGTTAAACATGCTAAGATGGAACACAGTAAAGACTAATGAAAGTAACCACATCTTACGTTTATATAGTCTGTACTATATAATCAAAAGCAATCAAAAGTTACAAAACTGCTTGTAGTTCCCAATTTAAACACTAATCAAACAAACACTAAACCAATATTCAAGCCCAGTCATTTGCAAATCAAATGCTTGCTGACCTAGTATGAGAATCATCACTAGTCTGCGACAATGGCTTAATCAATGGATTTGCAATAAGTCATCCATATGTACTCTTGTGATGACAACATCTTCACTCTTGACCAAATCACTTATAAAGTGTGCTGACAAATCACTTGCACAGTGTGCATCGATGAGATTATGGTCTAATATGCTAAAGCAATCATACCCTCATTGTTTTCAAAGAACCCAATAGGGCCATTCATGCTAGGAAACATGGTTCTTGCACAAAATACATCGTATCTTCATTGTCACATAAGCTCCCAATAGGGTCAGTGATGCTTGAGAACCATTCTAGCCGATAACACCACCACTTAATAGGATCACCAACTCCGATCAAGATCGGTGGTTATTGCTTATAGAAACTAGCACTAGAGTAACTATTTACTCTAAGCCCCTCCTTACCATCGAACATCAAGAACATATCTCAATATATCTTGAACTCCAAAAGGTTTTGATTATGTATCTCATAAACGTCTTTATGGAGCAATAATTCCCGAATTAGGTTCTTAAACCATGCAAGCTCAGGGCATCATCTCCAATAAGGAGTAAATCATAGACATATACTATTAGGAATACATCAACCCTCCCACTAGCGCTGACAAGTGTATGGGTTTCATCTTTTTTTTTCAAACATTCATCCCCTTGATTTTCTCATTAAAGCAAAGATTCCCACTCTGAGATGCTAAACTAAGTCCACAAATGGACTTCTTCGTGCTTGTACACTCAATAAGGATACTCGGGATATATAAGACCCTTGGTGAGTGTTGTCAGCACTTCCTCAAAATTGTTCCACCAAGGAACGTAGTCTTTTATATCCATGTGTGTAACACCCCAATTTATAAAGCTGATATTTATATAAAATATATAAAATACCATTATGATAGTCACATATGTATTTTCAATGAAAAGCGGAAGTGTACATGTTTAAAACTGTATTTATTCAAAAGATACACACATATGAACAACGGAAAACTAATATAAGAGCTTTCAAAAGATTTATAAATAAGTAGTCAAACAGGAGCTTTGCTCCTGCCTTTGTTGTGTCCTGCAAAAACATTTAAAATAGTATTTGATAAGCTATGAAAGCTTAGTGAGTATGTCAAATTGTAAATCATATAAGCACATGTATAAGATCACATAGAGATATCACATGCATAATATGAAAGTTATGCGAGCCTCTGGTTCAAGACCCAGGGCAACATTCATAGGTCACAGTATGATAACACACATGCTATAGATATGAAGAATAATCTATTAAACTCACCTTATAATCAGTTTATACTATTAACAGCGTAGTGCTATTAACAGCGTAGTGCTATTATTCGTCTACATATTTACTTAAATATAGATGTACACATATATGGGTATTATACATGGAGTTTCTGAATGTTCAGCTTTCACTTGTAAACACGTAAGACATTTCTCCACATATTTGGCTACGTCTCGTTTCATACCTAGCCACCAATAATCTACCCTCAGGTCTTTATACATCTTGGTAGCTCCTGGGTGAATAGAGAACCTGGATTTGTGGGCTTCGTTTAGTAAAGTCTGTCTAGCATCTCCATAATCAGGTACCCATATACGACCATAACGGGTCAACACATCACGACTGTCTTTATCAACATTGGCCACTTGCTTCTTGATTCGCTCTTTGTTATGTTTTTCAACTTTGATTGCCTCTAACTGGGCCGCTTTTATCACATCCATTAAGGGTATTGTTACAGTCATCCTTAATGATTGATTCTTCATAAGCACTGTTTCTGATTTCCTGCTTAAAGCATCCGCTACAACATTATTCTTCCCAGGATGATACAGTATCTCACAGTCATTGTCTTTCAGTAGTTCTAACTAACGCCTCTGCTGCATATTGAGGTTTTTCTGATCCACAAAATATTTCAAACTTTTATGATTAGTATAAATAGTACACTTCACACAATAAAGGTAGTGCCTCCATATTTTAAGTGCAAAGACTACTGCTGCTAACTCCAGTTCATGAGTTGGATAATTGCTTTCATGTGGTTTCAGCTGTCGGGAAGCGTAAGCAATAACTCTGCCTCACTGCATTAATATATAACCCAACCCATGATAAGAGGCATCATAAAAATACCACCATGTCTTCAATCCCTTCGGGTAGTGCAAGAACTGGTGCTTCACATAACTTCTGTTTAAGAGTTGGGAAGGTGGTCTATTGATCACTTCCCCATACAAACTCAGTATTCTTTTTGGTTAGTTGGGTTAAAGGGACAGTAGTCTTTGAGAAATTCTAAATGAACCTCCGGTAATAACCTCTTCTGATATCTATAGGGTTCCTTGGTGGTTCCCACTTCATCACAACATCTACTTTTGCAGGATCCACTTTCTAGAACTTCTTTTAGATGCTTTTCATGGTCTACCAGGTTTTCTGTTCATCCGATCAATGAATGTTGCAGGTGTATTAGTAAGACCAAAAGGCATCACAACAAACTCAAAATGACCGTATCGGGTTCTAAACATTGTTTTAGGAATATCTTCCTTTTTTATTTTGAGTTGGTGGTAACCCGACCTTAAGTCGATTTTTGGAAACCCCGGTGCTCCTTGCAACTGTCATCTATTCTGGGCAAAGGATATTTGTTCTTGATGGTTACTTTATTAAGTTTGGTAATCGATGCACATACGAAAAGTACCCTCCTTTTTCTTCACAAATAGTATAGGAGCACCCCACGAAAAACTAATGGGTTGATTGAACCCTTTATCTAGTAGCTCTTGTAGTTGCCTCATCAGTTCCTGCCTGCATATCTGGTGGAGCAAGTCTGTACGAAGACCTCGCAATTGGTGAAGCCCCCAGTACTAAATCGATTCTGAATTCAACTTGTCTATATGGCGGTACCCCAGGTAGGTCCTCAGGAAACATGTCAGGATATTCACGTACTATTTTTCACATTTTGTCACCCGTTTGTTTCTTTTCTAATTTAGTATCTATCACATGAGCTAGGAAGCAATGTACACATGCGGAAGATATTTTCAAGCTTTAGAAACTGAACACACATGATTTTTTCCCTTTTGACATCACCACATATAGATAGTTCTTCCCCACTTAGGGTATGAGCCCATATAACTTTGTTGCCCACATAATATAGTACCTTGGTAACAACCTAACCAATCCATATCAACTACTACTTGAAATTCTCTCACAGTCATAGGTATAAGTTTGATAGGGAATTTAACTGTATCTATTTCTATCTATGTTTATACACATTAGCTATAATTACAGATTTATCATCAGCTATTTCAGCTTAGAGAGGAGAAGAGCTTTTGATTGAAATTTTTGCAAAAAGAAACAAATACGAATGATTTACTTGCACCCGAATCAAATAGCACGAGAGAAGGTAAATTGTTGATGAGATATGTAACTTTTACTACATCTGGTTCGGTTCTAGCTTCCTTAGCTGTAAGCTGGAAATCTCACCCCTTAGGTTTGGGTACGTTTTCTTTCTTCGCCTCTTTTAGTTCTGGAATTCGTAGGGGAGGTAAGGCTGGAGTAGGCTTGGAACCGGTGGAGTGCCCAGTTGGAGATAGGCTAGGGCATTCTCCCAGCTGGTAGCAGTTGAAGCATACCCGGATCGGGTTCTTATAATCTTTTCTCACATGACCTGGCTTACCACATTTGTAACACAAAGGAGAACCATACATGCATTCTCCCAAGTGATGTTTCTTGCATGTTGGGCAGATCAGGTAGGTTCTCTGCATCACTTTCTTCTCAATAGTCTCAACCCCCGGTTTCTTGAATACTGGAGCGGCTTTTTCAACCGGCTTCCTCTCTTTCTCCTGTCTCTCTAACTCCAACTCTCTTTGCCCTCACGGCATCTATCATTGACTTCACAGTCAGGTGTTTACTAGCACCAATAAATTCTCGAATACTGGGTTTGAGAATCATCATGTACCGGTACATTTTCATCTTCTCATTGGCAACATAATCCGGAGCTTTCTCCGGGAATTGTGCATTAATCTCAGGAACAGTTTCCGTAGTTTGCTTCAGCCTGTGAAATTCATCCACAATCCGAACGAATTCTGACTGGGGAACAAATTGCTCAGTAGCAATCTCTTTAAATTCTTCCCAAGTCATGGTTTTAGTTTATGTGTAACCCCTCTATTTCACTTCCATATCCCACCAGTCTTTTGTAGCGCCTTTTATCTGGTTGGAAGCGTATCTCACTTTATTCTCAGGTACACATGAACATGTGTGAAAGGCACCCTCTATCTCTGAGATCCACCTATGACTAACAATCGGATCAATAGATCCATAGAACAATAGTGGTTGGCACACAGAAAAATCCATGAACATGCAGACTTTCGGTGTTTCACGAATAATAACTTGTAGTTGGGTTTCAGTTTATGTGTTCCACACAGAATAAAGTGAGATACTAATTCTTCCTAAGTCATGGTTTCAGTTTATGTGTAACCCCTCTATTTCACTTCCATATCCCACCAGTCTTTTGTAGCGCCTCTTATCTGGTTGGAAGCGTATCTCACTTTATTCTCAGGTACACATGAACATGTGTGAAAGACACCCTCTATCTCTGAGATCCACCTATGACTAACAACCGGATCAATAGATCCATAGAACAATAGTGGTTGGCACATAGAAAAATCCCTGAACATGTAGACTTTCGGTGTTTCACGAATAATAACTTGTAGTTGGGGATTGAACCCTTCACCCCCTGGAACTAACCTCGCTGCTAATTATTGTCCGACCACCTCCCGGTTCTGTTCCTTCGTCTGTCCACCAGTTGTGTAACAATATAGGGTATACTCTATTCCATCGCTCGATTGAGCTCTTTTGCAATCGATTCCTTTAGTGTGGGTTCAAAAAATTCTTGGTTTAGATATGGTGCTCCCCTATCTCTAACATTATGTATCCCTGTAGGGATTCTTCCACCGTTAACATTGGTTTCTATCCCTTCGGGTCTATGACTACAACCACCCTCAGGGTTATTTGCTGCTCGTGAACCTTTGGTGTTAACCATTCTGAAATTGGAGTGAAGATAACTTTCACAAGCAATTACATATAATTTCATATTCCTCACCTTTCTCATTCTTTTAGTACCTTAAACACTTAGCATACTGTTCACATATATTCTTACACACTAGCCCTGACTTGATTCATAAGATACAACCATGATTCTGTCAAGTTCCAGCATATATTATGCATTTGTAGTAGTATGGGCCCCTTTACCACTTCAAATTCACTTTATACTAAATCTTAACTTTCACCATTTGGCACCTTACTTCATAAGTTCGGGTCAAGTTCCGTATTTTATATTCTTAATTACACATATATCAGGTCAACTCATAAATATTTTACATATATCATATCAATTCTAAATACATCAAGTATTCACATAAAATTCTCATATAACACATGATGAGTATAATTGTTAGTATACTCACCAAGCTGCAAGCCTCAAGTTTGACAAAATTTTCAAAACCATTGTTCAAGTCCAGACTGTGCATAGCACATGTCCAGATCCCTCAAACTGTGGCTCTAATACCAAGTTGTAACACCCCAATTTATAAAACTGATATTTATATATATATATATATATATATATATATATATATATATATAAAAAAAAAAAAATAATAAAATATATATATATATATATATATATATATATATATATATATAAAATACCATTACAATACTCACATATGTATTTTCAAAGAAAAGCGGAAGCGTACATGTTTAAAACTGTATTTATTCAAAAGATAGACACATATGAACAACGGAAACCTAATATAAGAGTTTTATATATTACACAACAAGGAGTTAAAAGTTTTCAAAAGATTTATAAATCGGTGGTCAAACAGGAGCTTTGCCCTTGCCTTTGTTGCGTCCTGCAAAAACATTTAAAATAGTATCTGATAAGCTATGAGAGCTTAATGAGTATGCCAAACTATAAATCATATAAACATATGTATAAGATCACATAAAGATATCACATGCATAATATGAAAGTTATGCCAGCCTCTGGTTCCAGACCCAGGGCAGCATTTATAGGTCACAGTATTGTACAACATCTGAGCCCACTGCACAAAACAGTATGCTAATCAACACATATGATTAATACATGTATTATATTCCAGTATGATAACACAGCTGCTATAGATATGAAGAATAGTCTATTAAACTTACCTTATAATCAGTTTATACAATTAATAGCGTATACGGTTCTACAAGGTATCCAATCACCCTCCTATAGATTTAAAATAACAAAGTATTACAAACTACACACACATTGATCTGCTGCAGGGGCCTACACGGGCCGTGTACCTCTACACGGGTCGTGTACCATGTACACTACACGACTACATATAGCCACATGGCCTGTGTTGACCAAAACTACTACACGGGCCGTGTTCCTATACATGGGCCATGTACTCTTTATATTACACGACCATGTATACTACATGGCCTGTCACCGCCCTAGGTCACTACACGGGCTGTGTTAACATACATGGGCTAAGCTACACGCCCTCCCAATTTCTACACGGGCTGTGTAGTTACCGACTCGGCAGGTTGTGTTCCTGCACATATGTTGTTTTGACCAAAAATCGATCCATAATCGATTCTAACAATTTAGAGGTGTTTTCCTACACCCCATACAGTGATTAACATCAACTAAACCAACAAGAAACATAAATTGCATACTTTGATCATTGATTCAACCATTTGAACCAATTTTGACCCATTTGAACTTGAAATCTACAAAACTAATCGTACCTTGTGCTTATGTGGCTTGAGATAATGATATTAGATGCTTAAACTTGTTGTTTTCTTAATCAAATTTGAAAGACAAATGGAGCAGTAGTGTATGCACGTATGTATGTAATATTTGTGTGTTTGTGAAGCTTGGAAACAAGCTTTGCATATAAATCTATATGTATCACAATATGGAAACTTAGGTCCATGTAGTTGTCATCTTTTATTTTGATAGTTTTAGCCCCTCTAGTTTTATAAACACCTCCAATCTCACATAGGCAACTCATAATGTATGTAACACTTAATATATATAATTATTTAATTAGGGATAATTGAACCTTAGGTGTTACAATGTGCCATACTTCATAGCTATGAAAAGACAGCAATAGCCATAAGTATCCAAATTAATCTCAACATAGCTACTAGGAAAGGTTTCCACATAACCACCATGAAACCTTTACCACCAGTCGGTATTTGAAGTTGTCTACAACTCCATCCATGCTAGTCTTTTCTTAAAGACCTATTCATACCTTCCAGGTTTACACCTACGTATGGATATTAAGTGTGCATACTTGGATATCCTTCATGGATTGCATCTCATAATCAATTACTTTTTTTATTCCGGTTAACTCTCGACCCACTATGCTTTCCTAATAGGTGTTGACCTCATCAAGATCCACCATCAAAGTGTCACCACTTAGATATGAGAAACCCATATCTCTTTGGATCCTAATGACTCCTATGAGATCTTTATAAGAAGTAATATCTCTTTGTCAGGTTTACCAGCATATTCATGCCATGTTTCAATCATTTATGATTATGTGCTAGTGCGAACATTAGGTTCCTTACTTAAGGTCCACGTTCTTCCACTAGAATGTTTGGATATTATTTTTCCTTTCAAGGAAAAACGCTTCCCGAGCAACCAAAACCTTGTTCTTGGAAGGTTTCTAAAAATAAATATCCCAAAGACCTCGAAGAATACCTTAATGGATTAACACCTTTAGATTTAAGTTCATCCATTTCCCGCTGAACGTAGATCGGACAACTCCAAACTTTGAGATAAACAAGTAAAGAACTCTTTCTAGTCGCGTCTCATTAGATGTCATGTAAACAATCTTTGTTGTCATGAGATCAAGGACTTTTGTCACATTCTATGTGTACATGAATAGATTGGACACAAAGTGTGACATATTATATACCAGACCATATTCGACAATGTCTAGTTCCTCTGCTAAACAACACCATATACCAATGTGTCCTAGGAGGAAATAAATTGTGAGATAATCCCATAATTCACAATGTGGTCACTCAATCTAGATACAAGGAACTTAGCATCTTAACTAGATCTAAGTATATTGATTCACATGTCATATTGATTCTGCAGCTCGTTTTGGTTAGTCTTGAACACCTCAAGGTTTTAGACTTGTACCTAAACAAGTGGACATCCCCACACCTATTACCATCACAGGTAATGGTGTAGAAGTTTGCTTTCGTTACTCTCCGTCGCATGCTTGAACGGAATACACACAAGAGTGTGAACAATATACAATTAAGTCTTTGTCCCTCTCACAAGCATTCGTAAAGGGTTTAATAATCATCTTGCCCAATAAACAAGATTCGCATTCAACATTTGACCCGCAGTCAAACAATTCCAAGATCCTAACCACTTGGAGTTTGGTGATACGTGTCTTGTTTCATGTATTTGCATATATGGTGTGGTTTTGGCATAAAATGCACACATGCATGCACTTGCATTGTATATATATAAATATGGATTTACAAAATGGTTGGATATCCTAATGCATATGTATAAAGATTGTTCTAATTTGTGCCTTGAGTCCTTAGATAGGTTTTTGGGAACAATCTTGATTAGGACACAATTTAGCATGGTTTGTTGTCAATGCTTGTTTTGTGGTAAGCCCGGTAACTAGAAGCCCATTAGACCTATGTGATGTGTGTTTGATTGTTTTATTTATTTATTCATTTGGTGGTTTGTACCACAATAGTTCGTAATAATTATATTCATTCGGTTTTGTAAATTTTTAATTTATTATGGCTTACATGTCATTGTCTTTCTTTGTAATTGTAAGATTAGCTTAGCATAGCATAGCAATTGTGGCTTGCACGTTATTTATTTTCAAAATTGTAAATATTTGTGAAAAGAAGACCGAAGGCAACCATCGGGAGTCATGGAGGAGACGCCTCGACAATCATGTATCCAAAGGCCATTTGGAGGCAATGGATTTAGTAGGAGCACACCGCAAAGTCGAGGCTTTGGTCCTTGGTTGACTTTGTTCTCCCCGTAGGCATAGGGGGAGGACGCATAGGGTTAGGGGCTTGTTACCGGATTTTATTATGCGTGGTTGTTTATTTATTTTGTTATTTTCTTATATGGTTGTTAGGATCTTCGCATGCTAAAGAATTTTTCAAAACAATAAAACTCTAAGAGTTTTTGTTAAATTGGTTAACAAACTCCACATGCTCACCGATTAACAAAAATATAAAATTGGCGTATGTTCAAAGTGAAAAATGATTTTTGTCACTTATTTGTTAATCAAATTGAAAAGAGGTTTTAAACCGGAAAAGCAAAAGTCCCGTTTTTCTCAAAAGTAAATCACACGTCATCTGTAAGATGACGCCGCCCGAATCTAGTAAAACAATGATTGGTTGTCGCGCTTTACTCGAGTTAATTCTTGCGTAACTGTGTGGAAGGTAAGTGTGGAAACTCGCAAAGTTGGTTTTCGAGCATAAACCAAGCCAACCATTGGGCATGAGTACCACCGCGTATCTTGACAGGCAATTTACAATTCCAACTTAATACGTCTTGGTAATTGTTGTGCCTATACCGAGTTATCAAAGCGGCTTAACGAGGAATCGGTGTGAGAATGGATCAAACATGCCAAACCAATGCTATGAGTATCGAAGGATCCCGCAAGTGTCTAAGAGTTGCAATAATGGATTGCAATCGGTAAAGTGTTTACCAGCCTAAATAGCTCCATTTAGTGATCCGCGGTAAACCCGTCATGTAGTGGAGTGAAATAGGGTTCTTACCCCCGTTAAGATAATTAGTTTTCATTAACCATGAGGTAATTATTTAACAAGGATTAAAATATGTTGAAGTAACAAATTTCGTGCTTTGCCTTCTTTTAAATGGCATCTACAAGCAACACCGCGACACACACGTCACCCCGTCCATTTTTTAAAAAGGAGTAAGTCATAGGAGTAAATTTTATGGATTGGCATAGGAAATTAAGCATTGTCCTATGTCATGAAATGAAATTGTACGTCCTCGAGGAACCTCTCCTGGAGGCTCCTGCTACCAATGCGACGAGAGCCGTTAAGGACGCTTATGAAAAGCGCCTTAAGGACACAAATGAGGTGACTTGCCTCATGTTGGCGACCATGAGTTCCGAGTTGCAAAGGCAATTCAAGAACATTGGTGCATTCGATATGATCACGCAGTTGAAGGAAATGTTCCAACAGCAAGTGAGGAAAGAACTCTAAGAGTGTGTCAAGGCCTTCATCGGTTGTAGGATGCAGGAGAGTGGGAACGTGAGCACCTACGTCTTTTGTATGAAGGTGTACGTGGACCGGCTCGAGAAGCTAGGATTTCCCATCGGGAAGGAGTTGGCGACGGATTTTATCCTCCAATCCTTGCCCGCCACATATGGTCCGTTCATTGTGAACTACCACATGCACAACATGGACAAATCCTTGATGGAGTTGCATGGCATGTTGAAGACCACCGAGTCTAACA
>JAUEJL010055495.1:0-19720 GCA_032274825.1 Drosophyllum lusitanicum | reverse complement strand
TCAAACATACTGCAGTAATGATTCATTTCATTCCGTGAAAGTAGCCAAACATGCTGATGGAATGGTAATGAACTATTTCATTCCTTTGTCCATTCCATTCCTTCGTCTATTCCATTCCTTTATCATTCCTTTCCGTCCAACCAAACAGACCCTGAGTTCTATTTTCTTTTTCCTTTTTTATAACATCCATTAGGAGATAAAAGTTCCCCACACTTTATTAGTAAATGGGTTAAACACTTAAACTTGCCGGATAATCCTGATTCGTGTATGAGGGTGTTTGGGATTGTCTAATTGTTGTGCGTGCAAAAATCCCAAATAACCAGAAAATGATCCTGGACAGAAAGTAATTTTGAAAAAGCATGTTTCAAGGTCGGACGGCTCAAAAGTATCGACTATTTTCTAATTAGTAAAAGCAAGAACGATGCCAATTCTTCTTTAAAAAAACGATTGGCTCTCAAATGTACAATTGCCCGATCTGATCTTTAAAAAAACCCACAAATCTTAGTTCATCTGTACAATTCTATAAGCTGTTAAAAAACAATATAAAAAGAAAAGAAACAGTGAAGAACCTGAAGAACCTGAAGAAATAATCAGGGCGGATCTTGTGTTGCAGCAGCATAAATGGAACATTTTATGTCGGTATTTAAGTGAATAAGAAGACACTGCACATCGGGACGCAAGTTTTCAATGGCTCTTCCACATAAAGCCAATACATCTGGTCTTGGTTTAGAATTCGGCTGTACAGGCCCTCCCTCGCCTTCATAGTGCACCACATGGTGACTGAAAACATAAAACAATAATAAACAGTATAAGCTAAGTTTGTTGTTCCTTTATCATTTTCTTTTGGTAAAATTGGATTAAAAAAAGGTAACAGCTTTTGGTCCAAAATCCATTTCAGGTAATTAACTTGGCATAAAGAAACCTGAAAACTCTCAAAAAAAAAAAGAGTTGATCAGAGGTACCCCCAAACTTTCGATTCTTTATTTGCCAAAAGAAAGGTTACCTAAAAACCATCATACTTGCGGAGTTTCCACAAAATTTGTTTGTTTTTACAATATATAGCATCTTTGTATGGTTTAGCAAGAAACGGTTTGGTTGCAATAAGAGACCTAGGTACGATAGTTCAAAGTTCGGTGGTTAGAGAAATAACATGTCATATAATAAGCAATCACTCGAAAAAACTGTGCACCAAGCAGCAAAGGTGCACGGGTTCAAGAAAAAAAAGGCAGTGCATGTGACACCCATTATGCATTTCTTATAGCACCATTCGACAAGTAGAGACCAAAATTTATGCAGTTATTTTTGTTTATTTACAAATTACAAGGACAGTTACATGTCAACATATCAATTTTGACCTATTTATGAATGTGTCGATTCAGGTTACGTTGTATCTCTAAGGGGACAAATGGGTAAAATCCAAAAAGTAGATTAAGAGCAAACAAGACAGGTCAAAAGTCACCCCAAACCCGGTGTATTTTTTAATCATGGAGCCTCATAAATCAATATTCAGAAAATTACATAATTTTTGTAAATCATATCTGACAAGCTAAATACTATAAAAAATTAAAAGAATGTGGACAAAAAGTGTTTAGGTTTAACCAAACACGACGTTTTTTGACCCTTTACCCAGCCCACCCGTTTGCCACCTTCCTAGTTATACGATTGGTTGTGTGAGTGTATTCTTACAGGAAGTCTACAAGATCTGTTATTTCTGATGCTTCAGTAGCAGTTAGTGTCTGACTATTCTTCCCAAACACATCTGCCATCAAGCTTAAAAGCAGTTCCAAAGTCTGGAAAATTAGTTAAAAACAAATTAAAAGTTGCCTCAAACTATACCAATCACAAGTAGGGGTGAGCATGGTGCCGGACCGGTACCGATTTTACCGAGTACTGAATTTGGTCAAAAGGCGGTACCGAATACCATACCGTGTATTCATATACGGTACTGGTACCGGGTACCTATTTTACCTAAGTACCGATTTAGCAATATTTCAAGTACCAAGCACCGAACTGAAAAGTCTAACTCGGTTTTCGGTACTGACACTCACCCCTAATCACAAGTATGAATATTGAAAAGTGAAGTTATTTTGTGGTACCTTAATGAAGAGTGTATGAGCATTTGCCACTCTCGGCAACAAAGGACCAAATATGCGGAAGGCTATTCTTAACAGCGCAACTGATGAAATGGGCCTTAATTGGGTAGCAAGGAGATGTGTATTATCTAACCATTCCTGCGGAAGATTACTGAAGAATGCATGGAGCAGGGACACCATATTTCCTGGCATATAACAATTATGCAGCAAAAAGTCAAAAAAGATAACACGATCAGCACGAGGTAACAACTTAATGGTTCTGATTATGGATCATGAAGAAACTAAATACAAACACTAGAGGCGGCAATTCAGACCCCTCGTAATTCTGGACGGGTCGATTTGGTTATGCTTTTTCTATTACGGGTTAAATTTTAAAAAAAAAGAAATCTTAAAATGAAACAGGTCACAGTTCGCCTGAAGTGTATCTTTTATGCATAAAACCTCCTAAATGAATTTATTCCATAAAGTTATATATTATTCTTCAAATAATACAGTTTTCATAATCACATTTGGCTCATTATTAATTAATCATTTATCGTAAATATAATTATTTTGGATACTGTTTCCGGTCAACTGACCTGGTTCATTTCAACCTGTACAAAACAATTACTTGTTTGTTCTGACTCGTTACCCAACCAACACAACCTGTTCATTGCCACTTCTTATAAACACCTACTTAAGTCCTGAAGTATATCATATGGAGTAGATAAACATATAGCAACAATTTAAATGGTTGACTAGCAAAGAGACAAACATGATATTAACCATTTCCCAACTAGAGAAACATCTATGAAATTTAACCAATTCTACATATATTTTTTTAAAATTGACTAAATATATATAGGAGTCAAAATATATATTTGTCATTCCAAAATGTCTATACGCATTGCCTACACCTCCGACTTCCATCTTAAAACTTTTGCCCAAATAATACATTTGTCAAATTGCTTCTAAGTACAATATATTGTTAAACCCTGATATATATTGCCTACATTCCAAGAAAAATTGTAAGAAATATAGCATTTGTTTACACTTTGTCATTATTGAATGGTACTCTACATATTTGACAAATAATCAGACATTTCAAACTCTGTCAGGTCTAGCTAATTTTGAGATGGAAAGAGAAAAAAATAATAACAGAAAGATAAGTATTTGGAACTTACCAAGGGCAGTGGAGGTATTGTTTTGAGCAGCCCAGGTTGGATCCAACAAAGCATAACCAACAGCAGAGTGTCGTTCATTATCTTTAATCACACGTGACGCCTCTTCATAAAGATGTACATGAAACTCAACAGGAAGCTGAGCAAACAAGAGACCACAAGCTTGAATCATCACACAAGAAAACTGCTTGTTTAGTCCCGCTTGACTAGTCAAAGGGTTTGACCCACAGCCAACCAAAGAGTCGGTGCTTCCCGACCCCGAACAACTCGAAGATCCATGAAAACTAAGATTAGAATGAATAAAAGTTGGTCGTATTGTCACAATAATCTGTACGAATGTTGAAACAATCTGTGATGCAGTTACAGGGAGAGAGAGAATTTCTATAACTGCAGTTTCGAGTATGAGTTGTGTATATGTGCCAGGATCTTGTATTTCATAGAATGATTTTTTAACTTTAAAAGCATTTGCTAATCCAGAATGGTTAGTTGTAAGATTGGTATGAATTGGACCCTTGCCTTTAGAGTTACATAACGGAGGGATGACATAATTCACAAGACCTGATAAAAGAGATGCAAAGTACTCGAGTGGTGGAGATATAGCATTTGGCGAATTCACAAACTGTGCAAATGATTCAGAAAATGGTATCTGAAAGAGAAAAATAGTCATGCTCAGTGAAAAGTATAAGTGGCAATCTCGGCCCATTTATTTATTAGTGGGTTGATTCGGGTTAGCTCTAATAGGTCAAATAAAAAGATAGTTTAAAAACGGGTCAAAAGGATCGTAAGTCTCACAGTGCATTTTTATGAATAAAACCTCCTGAATGATATTATTTAAAAAAGTTAATACCTTTTTTGTAATCATAGTTGTCACTCTAATTATTTGTTGAGAAAAGATGATGAAATTGTGAGTCAACCCAAGCTGACCCGACCTGTTTTGACCTATGACCCAACCCGATCAGCCCCGCCATTTTATCATATCTAAAAATAGGGGAAAACAGAAATAAGATCACCCCAA
The DNA here is from genome assembly GCA_032274825.1 of Drosophyllum lusitanicum. Classification (NCBI taxonomy): domain Eukaryota; kingdom Viridiplantae; phylum Streptophyta; class Magnoliopsida; order Caryophyllales; family Drosophyllaceae; genus Drosophyllum; species Drosophyllum lusitanicum. The sequence continues at coordinate 15,452 of JAUEJL010055495.1, read as the reverse complement.
CCTTCTTTATATCTAGTACATTCAATATCCGGAAGATGAGTTTTCCAGGAAGATGTCCATAAAAATATGCAAGTATATCACGAACGAATGTAAAATTCAAAGAATAATAATGAAGGAAAGATGAAAAAGTTTGTAGAACTCTATCCGCTGCGTCGGTGGCATCGTTTTCAATGAGTCTATAAATGATTAAGGGTATCACAGGGAGTAAACGTGCTGCAATATCATCAAAATAAGTTGGGTACCTGCACAAACACAAGAATAATGTAGCATCAGGACTATTAAGATTGAAAATCTGCATAAACATGTAATAAAATGTTGTTATTCTATATAAAATTCCAAATTAGTTATTACGGTCCTCAATTTTAAAAGGAAAATTATGTAGATGGCCAAAAGTTAAGGGGGGTATTAAACATATTAAACCTCTGAAAACATTTTTAAAAAATAACCATCAGTTCCTCAAAAATAAAGATCTGCTAAACCTTCTGTTTTGCAAAACCCACAAAATGACAAAAAGAAAAAACCAAAAATGAGTATCTAAGCAAAAAACAATTTAAAGTAATATGACAGTTTAGCCAAAAGAAAAAAAGATTTGCGATATGACAGATAAAAATACTGAGAGAACAAAGTTGGCGTTTTGTGATTTTAAGAAACGGCTGGTATAGCAATTTTTTATTTGCTAATGTTATGGATATTTCCAGAAAAAAGCTTTAAAAGGTGTTAATTTGTTAAATACCCCCTCTACTTTTGGCTATCAAGGTAATTTTCCCAAATATTAAATACCTTCAGCAACAAAACTGATTATGATAAATTTTTATAATGATGAGAAACAATATTAAACAAATGTAATCAACTGTAACTTAAAATTGAAATAAAAAACCATACTTTTCCTTCCATGACAAATGATTACCAAGAGCCTTCTGCAAGTCAACACGCTTAAAAACTCCATTTTGAAGCCAATGCTCCGGATTGCCTCGATTAGCAGTATAAGACTTTATCCTCTGTTGAAGCTCTTGTCGTTCAAGTAAATTTATCTAAAATTAAAAATGCAAGCATTTTAGATTAATGAATACAAAAATAGAAAATCTATCGATAATGAATTTTTTTTCTGAAAACAGGTATGAGAACATGCCACAATATGCAACGCATGAGGATCATCATCACGGTCAATAAGCGCCAGGAGCAAAATATCTGGGGGCAGCAACTCGTGGATCCAAATAAATTGTGTGATATTTTCACATGCATTTGATAAAACATCCTAAGAAATTGAAACCAAACTGAGCCATTATGAATATTAGACCCGATTAATTGGAAATTTATATCAATATCGTAAAAAAGGAAAGCTGCCATATGCACATAAACAAATTCTCAAAGTCAAACCTGCACAGAATGTCCCTGTTGCAGCTCCATCTGAATATTATGCAGAAGGACATCCACCAGAGTATATACATTTGAAGTCACTTCTTCGGGGGAAAATTCTCTGAGCACACGGCCCTGTAGTCCATGAAGAGAGAATATGATAAAAATTAAACAGAAGCATATGACCAAACAGGTCGGGTAACATGTCAAAACGGACCACTTTGAGTATGGTCCAAACTCCAAACTGGCAAGGTCAGATTGGGATGTCATGTAAATGCTTTTCATCCACTTTTTAAAATAAACGTAAAAAAATGTTTTATAGATACTCAATGAGCTAATAATAATTACAAAAACAAATTACAGCAACTATAATCTAAATCTTTGAATAAGATAATTTAGGAGGTTGCATACAATTAAAATAGGCTCTAAGCAACTTTCAACGGGCCCGTTTTACTTGTTCCCTTCTAACTAACTTTTCGATTTGACCCAACAGAGCAAGAAGGACGATTTTTACCAGGTTTCCAGTGTTAATATCCTCAGGGTGTCCACGCATCAAAACCCATGCTCCTGCACACAGATATTGTCGGTGTAGAGGAAAACTGTGACTTATATAAGTCATGACATAAGTGGGATCATCCGGTGGTGAAAGGAGTTGTGTACACTGATGAATCACAGTTTCTTCAGCCTGAAAAAGGAAAATTTAAAATATAACATCAAAATACGTCAATGATTGATAACCAATACCTTAATTTCAATAGATGAAAAAAATGAAAAATAAGATACAATTATTTTATTAAAAATCATAAATAAATACTGACATGCTGCCATGCTTGGATTGCTAGGGCCCGCTTGTTTACCCTCCCAATCAAGGCATTGCGAAGAACAGCTGGAAAGTAAAAGAGGGTCTTATCGGACCATGTGTGTGTGCTAGTAGCCAGTATTTGTTCTAACATGGTTTGAAGATATACAAGGTGTGCAGCATCAGAAATTCCACGAGTTTTTATGATAATAGCAAGAGACATCACAGTTACACGATTTAATGTTTCTGTGAACTCAGCAGGTCCCTGCAAAAGATTCAAACAAGAAACTTGATATCATTGATGGTAGAGGTTGCAAGATGGGTGGATCAGGTGGGTTGGGTGAATATGGGTCAAAACAGGTCACTCTGGTGTGTACACCAATGGAGGAAAAATATGATCTCAGGAGGTTTTTAGAAAACAACTTTGCTGGACTTTCAACCTATTTGACCCCAACAACCCATTACACCTACTTCCTTTTCAGCTAGATTCTTTTCTATTCTATTTTACCCGTTTGACCCATAAACATAACCCGAATCAACCCATTCACAAGTAGATGCATCTACATTGCCACCCATGATTACCAACAAATAGTAATTCAGAATGGCTACATAACCCACCTTCCCGTCCTTGCTCAAATAAAAGAATTCCCTTAATGACATAATGAGGTTCAAGCACAGATTTTCAGCCAGTCTAACTATACGATGTTCTCCACGCTTGACTTTTAATGTAGAGAGAATTTTGGTAACATCATACATTAATGTCTTGTTCTTCCCTTGGTACCTACAGTGGTACTAAAATTATATACATAGAAATAGTATACACACAGACAGAAAGGTGCAAGTCATGCATGTAACATAATTCATATGTTTCTTGAAGAGCGTTAACAGAGTTATATGTAGTCCATCCAGTAATTAGCTTACAAGTCAAAGCAGGACTTCATAAAGAATGCTTGGCTTTATTATCTATCTTAATTGTTTTATTAATTATCTGTGACATTACTATGGTTGATATACATGAGACTATTTCTTTTTGTCAGTAATCTAGTAATCTCGCAACATAATTTACAAAATATAAATTGATTTGTCTGTCACTGATGACCCTGATTGTTAGCTTAGATCTACCAATAGAAGCACATGCTTGTTGACAACAAGAGAAAAGTTGAACTAAAAAATGTCTAAGGCAATCAGTCAAATATAATCTAAGTGTGAATACGATATGATCCACAATGGGTATTTGAATTGTTTGAATTAACTAGTATTATCTATTTAATTAGGTATTATCTATTTAGGGGAGGTATTTGAATTTAATTAGTAATTCTCTTATTTCCTAAATTATAGAGAGGGGGATCGGCTATAGCCAATTACCTTAGGGAGAGAGGAGATAGTACGTTATTTTTTTCTTACGTTGTTTCTTTGCTACTTGGAGAATACCAGGTTCTCGAATTCAAGGATTATCATCTTAAAAAGCATCCGATTTCGGGTGTGTTTATTCATTAGACCTGCTGCCAATTTGATTAATATCAAATTGGTATCAGAGCCACTCGATCCTTGCCTAATCGCGAAAAAAAGATTCGAAATACTGTTTATCCAGCAACACTGTTCATCGACGAAGTTACTGTTTATGATATAAAAAAAAATCTGATTTGGAGGCAACCCTGGAACAACACAAGACTAATATGGCTACGAGCTTAGTGGAGACATCGGGCCGTATTGATCTGCTGCAGGAGACGATGGAGAAGAATAAGGCTGACTCAAATAAGCAGTTTGACGAAATACTTCTGCTGAAAGGCCTTCAGCCACCCACCACCACCGCCGCTTCAACCACCTGCTCGCTGCCACCACCTCACCAAACCACTGTTCCGCCGTAGCCCCCTTATTACAACACCACACTGCTGCCGCCAACATTCCCACTCACCCAACCGCAAATAACGCAACCACATTCCGCAGCCTACACTAGTTTTTCTAGCCTCCGTTTCGATTCGCAAGGTTACCCGACACCTACGGGAACCGCATGAGAATTTTTCGGACCATTTTCATTTGGGGACTATAGCAGCCACCACAACCGCAGGCACCAAAAGGTATTTTTCAAAAAGAATTCTAATTATTCAATGGGTAGCACAAGTGGGGTATTCTCGAGCCCTATTCGGCCAACAAAGCTGATGGTCCAGGGGAATGAATGGGGGTGGGTTCCGGGTACTGATTACCGTTTGAGGAAACTGAAAATGCCAATATTCGATGGGGAAGACGCTTATGGCTGGGTATACAGGATGGAACGGTTTTTCGATGTTCAAAGGTTTGTGACAACGGGAGAGAAATTAAGGGCGGGTCACGGGTGTACTTTGTATGGAAACGCGGAGTGATAGGTGGGACCCATTTCGCCATTGGGAAATGTTGAAACTTGGAATTCTGGAGCGTTTCCAACCGTCACAGGAAGGGGACCTATGCAGCTCAGTTGGATGGTATCCTGGAACAGGTGATGAAAGGTACATCTATTAAGGGCTTGAAACCAGATCTTCGTACTTCAGTTCGTTTATTGCAGCCCAAAGGGCTAAACCAGGCGGTTAAGCTGGCAATCATGATGGATGAGAACCAATCTGGGAGTGTTGAAGCATAGTCACATGGTTCGCTGAAACCCCTGCGATCTGCGATCGGTACGTTTCGTACCAAATCGTGGTACGAATTCGAACCGAACGCACCATGGAACGCGAATTGGATCGTTGGTCAAATCGAACCAAATCGATGGTCAATTTCGATTCTATTGGCTTTCAATCGCGATTGGGAACGAAATTAATAACGAACCGAACATAGGAAAACACAAATAGCTGGTCAATTGGAACGTTAATTGGATTGTTGGTCAAATTGAAACAAATCGATGGTCAATTTTGAGTCTGTTGGCTATCAATCGCGAATGGGAATGCATTTAATTACAATCTGAGCAATTGACAACAAGAATTGGTACACGAAATCAAGAATTGGAACGTTAATTTCAGTGGCGGAAGAATCTGCCGTTTCATGACTTTCATCTTACCCCACCAGTAGATCGACTGCCATTTAATTACGATCTGTTTTCTGTTTTTCATCTTCTGGATCAAAAGTGTTTACGTTTTCTGTTTTGTCTTTAACTTTTTTTGGTAATCTGATTTGATTTTATGGGAAGTACGAAATTTATATCTTTCAGAATTAATATTAGTATAATTATATATTTTAGTAGGCAGTACATCGTACCTAGGAAATTGGTACTTCGTACCGGAGGCGAACTGAAATGAACCTACCCCCATCGTACCGGGAACTTAGAGACCTAGCGAACCGTGAACCCGTACCGGAGCGAACCTGGTTCCATGTGACTATGTGTGGGAGAACAAGGGAAGGAAGGGGGAAGATCCCACTGACTCGACCAGTGGAAGGGGGAATGCAAACGCAGGAGCTACTGAACTCCATGGTGCGGCAAGCCAATTCGGGTGACTTTTAAGCAACCGCTCAAACGGATTACACAGGCAAAATTTGCCGATAAACGAGCCAAGGGGCTTTGTTTCCGATTTGATGGGAAGTTTACGCCTGGACATCGTTGCCCGCAAAAGACGCTACATGTTCGGGTGGTTGGCGAGTAGTTACAAGTCCTCCACCTTGAGGACAAGGTGGATTTTCGGGGCGGGGGTAATGATATGACCCACGATGGGTATTTGAATTGTTTGGATTAATTAATATTATTTATTTAATTAGGTATTAGGTATTATCTATTTAGGGGAGGTATTTGAATTTAATTAGTAATTATCTTATTTCCTAAATTATAGAGAGGGGGATTGGCTATAAACCAAGGGCAGATTACCTTAGGAAGAGAGGAGATAGTACGTTATTTTTTTCTTATGTTGTTTCTTAGCTACTTGGAGAATACCTAGTTCTCGAATTCCAGGATTATCATCTATAAAAGCATCCGATTTCGGGACTGTTTACTCATTATACCTGCTGCCAATTTGATTCATATCAGAATATTTCTCAGAGAAGGAAACTCAGTCTCAATCACCTGTACAACGAAAATAGCCTGTAGTTGAGAATTTCAAGTGCTAAAAGTGTAGCTCCAGGTTTATTAAAAGTTTCAGGATTCTTCTGATTTAGATGCTGCAAAGTTTAAGAAAAATCAGAATATATTTTCATTCTAGCAAAGGAACGACAAATATAAGTTTTAGTACTCTGCTGATGCACATCTTACACTTAAAAGCGAACGGAACAATGAATAAGGGTGAATAAGCATCAACCTAGTATATGTTTCCACCATAGCAATGTTAGGTGCATGCTGCGTTGATATGCAAAAGCAAAAATATTAAAGCATAGACTAATAGAAGTTCATTTACACGTATAGAACATAAGTAGGATTTCATAGCATAGTTATTGAGATTACCACTCCAGTAAACATATTATTTTCCATCTGAAAAGCCAGTTTCAGACACAAATTAATTGAAAATCCGGACAACAATGAAATCGGCATGGGATTAACCTCCCTTCTCACAGTAATTGTCCCGTTAGCTTGTGAATTTGATTCTGTATATCCATCACATGTTAACCAAGTCATCACCATGTCGCAAGCAGGTTGTGTCATGGTGTAAGATACAACCCAAAACATCCCAATTGAGCTGTCATCCAAATTCATATAATCCATCATGTACTCCCCTGAAAGTAGCATTAAATTTTTTTAAGGCGAAAGTAACAGTAATTAAAGCAGAAAAACCTCCTACATCCATGCAGAACTATTTGTGAATAAGATATGCATACAGTCAGAAGTTGCAAATTGTGGGGCAGGTCAAAACAGGAGAATCAGATTGTGTTGACCCGAAAAACTTTTATTACTAATTATGAAGTTTTAAGCATTAAAGATACATTTTGGATGGATTTCAACTCATTCGAATGTTAACCTAATTTTACAAATTATACGCTTTCTGTTTTGACCCGTAGGAGATAAAATGTAACCCAAATTATAAGTATCTGGGTTGTAATTGTGACTTTTACATATAGTATACCTTTACTTACTTGCCTCCACCATTCATCTATTTGCTTTCCTTTTAGAAGCTGCTCACTATTTAAATATTCTCTGGTCGATGAGCTCAGTGACCATATACGAAGGCAGTGACTACTGCATATAAAGTCAAGTAGGATACTTTGGGGATTATTAGGATCCGTGCTTCTAGCCTCTTTATGAAATGACACAAGTTTTTTCGTTGTCTCTGCCTGCATATGTAACTGAATTTTCAGTCAAGTATATACACATATAAACCATAAACCTTTAAAATACATATGTTCATCCCAACCTATATGACAATTATGAGCATGTCTGTAGTGTGTGTCTTGAACGTGAATTAGATTAATCAGATGTAACAAAAAAAGGATTGTCGCACAATGGAAGTCTTTTGCTGTCTAAAGTTAAGATAAAGAGATTATGAAATCATCGTTTATTATTTGAGTGTTCGGTGAACTTTGATTGTTTAAAATATCAATACATAATAGGACTAAAAAGACATTCTTATGAAAAGAAGAGATATGGCTTGTGAGTCTGGAAGTAAAAGTTTCTCAAATTAGGTTAAAACAATGGGTAATTTCATTTCCCCTTTAATAATCAGTCTTCTCGCATCTAGTCTGAAACTGACTATACAAAACTAACTATTTGACCCCTAAATATATAAATAATCAAAAGATAAGTCAGAAGCAGAATGTCTTCATACGAAAATTTAAAAACTATAAGGTGTTTCAAACCGCAAACCCAAACACCCTGTATATCTATTATCTGAATCACGTAACTGGAAAGCTACTAAATCTGAGGTTGTGAAGATATAAAACAACCTTTCTTGAGTCTGTGTTTAAAGCACTCACTACAAGCTCAGTCCGAATAATCTGTACAAGCAACCATGTGACATGATTTGTTCTGAGGATTTGATGATCTTCAGCTAAGCATAAAACTAATTTATCCAGAAAATCAACAAAATCCATGCAACCACTCCTCATTAGAGAATACAACACATCTGAAAAGATAACCCAATCCTGCCAACAATTTACATCTGCAACAAGTATTACAGAAGGTAAACAATTAAATGCACACAAGTATTTAAATGCAATAATAATAATAATAGTAGTAGTAATAATAATAATAATTTGTAAGGTACCTGAATTCGTAAGCTCCAAGAGTTCAAGAATCCGGCCAATGGTGGCCTCACAAATCATGTCACAAGTAAAGACAACACCTGACACCGGTCCTTGTGAATTGGCTCCATGACATGGTGCCACCATAAGCACGCGCCTCCACCAATCAGGCGATGGTGTATTTCTAATTGCGTGGCTAATACAGCGTAACGCTCTCTCCCAATCAACACTTCCTCTTTGAATCGAAAATGCAATGACCTACATACAAAACGAATGTGTCTAATATTTTGAGGATCTATCAAAACTAGATTTGGAAAAATGGAAAACAGGTTAAAAAAAGGTTCAGGACTTTAACTCAAAAAAGGTAGTTTTGAATATGGGACAAACAGGTTGGGTTCACCCGCAAACATTTTTGCCATTCTTTTTCTTGAATTTAAGAATAAATATATATACAGAAAACTATATCATTAAAAGACTAGTCTAATGTTTTTGGATAAAGCAATTTAAGAGGTTGCAAGCTTTTAGATACACTATGGGTCACATTTGGCCTGTTCCATTTTCCAGTTAATTAAACTCAAATATAAATATAATTGTTCGTAGGACCCAAGAAATATGTTAGAAACACGTACATAATTGTTAAAAACTTCAAACTGCGTCGTGTAGTCGACAGTTGTGTGAAAAAGTGGAAGAGAGACTATTGATTTCGTAGTCATGATATATAGCAGAAGAGAGGAAATGGATAAGGTTAAACAATAAAGTTGCGTGTGTGCCGTATGCCTTTGAAAATTTCAAAAAAAAAATCGACTTCGGTTGACCGAGTATGTCCAAGTAGGTCCGACTTCCGAGTTAGGCCGAGTAGGACCAAGTTTTGACCGGCTTTGACCGCATCCAACTAATGTGGCCGAGTAGCCCCAACTCACCTCGGCAGGTGACCGGTTTCCAAGTACTTCCCGAGTACTTGGCCGCCTAGGCCGAGTTTTAAAACACTGGTTAATTTTAATGTTTATTTGACCCGAATCAACCCATTTGTAATTGCCACCTCTAATCAAAATTGTAAAAGTGAAAAAGCCCAAAAGTTGATAATTTATGAAGATATGTGATTACCTCCCCATGCAACGGTTCTCCAAGCACACTTGGGTATGTAATAGGTGAGTATTTTAAGTTAGGAGCTGATTCACCTAATATACTGATTGCAGCTTGATTAAGAAGACGTTGATTCCCAAATGTAGGGCAATGAAGATGTTCATCCAACATTTGCATGTGCATAGCCATCATATCTCGTCTCCTATGAACCTCAAAAACAAGTGTAAATAGTGCCATGTCATCAGGCAGATTTTCTAAAAAATGTAGTCCACTTCTCAGTAATTCATAAAAGGGCACACGGCATTTATTATCCTCAACCAACAGCATCCTAACCACACTTAAACACTTGTCTAGCCACACTTTATCCCTTTTATACGATTTTACTTCATCACTACCTTGTTGACATGGATCCCAGTTTATCAACCAGCTCAGCAAGTGGTGGAAGATATCGGCATAAGTACTTGGATTTAAGTTGGCTTCCATGGCAGAAATAATTATCTGGCAACACAATTTATGTAGACTGCTTATAACTGTATATGCTTGTTGATTTGATGATTGAAACGGCGATCCAATTTCATGAACTGAAACACTAGAAAATTCTGGATTTGGTGACTGAATATTAGAGGAATTGGGACCCACAGCTGATGAGGCAAATGATATCTCTGCAGAGGTGACAGAAGAAAGAAGAGATGATAGAAAAGAATCCCAGTTTATGTACCCAATACTGTACAAACTACGCAAAGCAAAAAGTATAAACGCTGATCTTGGTCCATGATTGCTACACTGGATGACCAGAGACACAAGCACGGACTCAACCACGGTATGCAATTGTTCATGGTCCTGAGAAAATAACCAATAAACAACCATTGTATCTACTTGATAGGATAAATAAAACACAATGCAAGTTGGTTAGTTGGAAACTTACCGGAAACTGATTCTGAAGCTGCTCAAAATCTGGAAGAAATTGTTCATTCCGTGGAGGAATGTCGACATGAAGAGCAGTAACGCGCTTTTGTGTCTTGTTCCTGCAATTAGTTTTCAAAATAGCACCAATAAAGATTCAGGTATAACTTCTAGTTTCTAAAGCGTCATTGGTACTTGTAGTAGTAGTTTAAATATACTTCAATCTTAGACTTATACTCTTACAAATATACACATCATGGTCTCTAACACCGCCAAAGCCCACAACAGCATACTGATCTAATATGATAAGACGGGGTTAGGAAGTGTGTATCAGAGGCGACCAAGAAACAAGTATAGGGGCGGAACTGCTAATTTAAAAAAATTTTGAGGGGTCTATCGTATTATTTTCATGTAGTTTCCTACTTTCCTTGTTAATAAATTTACTTATTCTGCAAGTTTTCTTGTTTTATTTGAATAAGTCGTTAATTATTTATAAGGGGATTAGAGACGCTATTTTTATCTTATGCATGAATTGGATAATCGTACATGGAGATTTCCTACTTCTTGAATAGCAGAGTTTTACTGTTTCGTTTTGTTCTTTTCCAACTCGGCTATCACTTGAACTCAGACAAGGCATTATCAATTGGTATCAGAGTTTTGCAATCTTCGTTCCTGGATTCTGGGATTTTTGTTTTCTTGATCGACAATGACTAAAAATTCAAAACTAAAAGAATAGTTAAATCAACATTGTGAGGGGCAACAACAGGCGAGTAATTAAAAGTTCAAAAGTTCAGTAATATCTCAAAGCCAAGGTTCTAAATAACGTGAGGCATGACAGCATGGTCAAGCCTCAAGCCTTAGGAGCAATGGTGAGACCACGACGTTTTGTAAAGCGTGACTTAAGGCAGCAATCTTGTACTAGGTTGCAAAACTCGCTAGGCGGTAGCTAGGCGGTGAGCGGGGAGTAGTGAGTACTCAGCCTAGGCGGGGAGTACTCGGATTGGAAAATTCAAGGAATATTTCTAAATTATATGTATATTTTATTAGTTAAACACCTCAAACTATAAAAGCTAAAGTATTTTAAAGGTAAATCTTACAATTTTAAAATAAAACAAGGGTAAATTTGAAATTTTAGAGCAAAATGAGGGTTGGTTTTGAAACTTTAAATTTCAATTCACTGCCTTGTTTAGAAAAACCCTAAAAGAGCCGCCACTATTCACGTAAAATTGATTCCTTCCCCTTCTTTCTCTCCGTTCCTTTTGTTCACGTCGGATTTTGTATCTCCGTCTTTCACCTTCAACGAAGACAAGAAATAGAGGGGTCTAGGGTTCAACAATCACTTGTAATCGAGAGGGAAACACGAAAATCAAGCCACAATAGCTACCAAAAATCGAGGGGAAGAAGAAATCTCGTGCAATCGAAAAGGAAGAAGAAGAATTCGAGTGCCTAGCCTTCATGCGAGAGAGAGAGTGAGACAGAGTAGCCCGCCGCCTAGCCCGACTAGGTCCGAGTTTGACCGGCTTTGACCAAGTAGTGCTGCCTCCGAGTAATGCATCCGAATAGGTCAAACTCGCCAGGCTGACTAGAGAGTAGTCGCCAAGTACTCGGCCGTCTAGGCCGAGTTTTGCAACATTGATCTTGATATATAACTATAATATAATATACACACACACACATACAAAAAGAAAAAAACACATCATTAAAGATTTATAATCATAATTCATATATATCAAGTCTACAAAAAGTGTTATCTTTCAAAAGTAAACATTACGAAACATGTTAGCATTATGCTTTTTTGTATTCGATAAGTAATAATAAAGTAACAAAATATCTATCCATATATCCAGCCCAAATAATCCAGCACCCTTAACGACATCACAAAACAAGGCTTATAATGGGTAAAGACGAGAATAGCCCGTCCTTGGGGTGCGTCAAGCTTTATACTCCTGCCTTGAACCTTTTTGTGGAGACATGGTCAAGCCTTGCCCTTGGCAAAGCCACGACGACGCCTTGGCGATCTTTTTAGAACTCTAATCAAAGCTATTACCAAATTGACTTGTGCTATGGTACGAAACTTGGCCACCAAGGTTGACAGATTGCAACCACTAATGAAGGAAGGATGGTGAAGGCTATCGGCCAAAACCCAACACCAAGGGAATTTTTCAGAGTGAATGGTGTTAAATACGGGGTACGGAAATTAAAGATGCCTATCTTCAAGAGAGATGACGCCTGTGGCTGGATTTACCGCATGGAAACATGCTTATATTCGGAGACTTGGGTCCCTATCATGGCATTGCTGGACAAAGTGTATGGTATGTCAATAACCAAAATATTCGGATATATCACCTAGAGGTTTGTTCATTGTTGCAACCCATATAGATTTCATTGAGATGAGAAGGTTGTACAGTTTTTTTAATAATTGTCAATAGGTTGGGTAAATATGCCCATTTTGCAACTAGCAGCATCTTTATACCGGCATACCGCTAAGACATATGTAGTGGCATTCTTAGCGTGATTACAAAGAATAGAAGTCAATTGTATCCGACATCACAACATATTTTTAAGTCGTTTCTAGGAAGAACTAGTTAGGTTACAATGTACTAAGTTGAAGCAAAATAGTCTACCTTCCATTGATTGTCGGACAGTCAGTGAACAGAAGTATAACCTACCTACGTGTTTCAAATGCAATACCCCAAAACAATGGGCGCAATGGTTGCTACGACCAGGGTATTGGTTTAACAATTCATACCAAACTTCGATTCGCATACATACCATTCATAGTTCTAAACAAATGAGATCCTCCATCTCAGTTAATGTAATATGAAAATGCTACCTCTCGTGCTTCTGAATTTAAGATAAGGTTCGGGTGTTCCTTAAACTTCGCCCTCACCGGCAACAAACAGATGGAATGAAATGTTGCCTCCTAAGTTTAATGGGACTTATTAGATAACTAAGTGGGTCCGAAGGTATCATATGAGCTATGTTAACTAAGAGGGATACCCCGAAGAAGAAGCAACAATCACTAATATGACAAATCCAAACATTCTTGCGGTTTTAACTGAAGACATGGAAGTAATGTCGAGGCAAAACGGGTGGAAAGGATACAAGAAGGAGAGTCAATAAATCCACTAGCACGGGAGGTATTAATTAAGTAGTAGAACTTGTTGGGTTATAAAGACACACGAGAGCCATTTGCCCATTTCTATGATTCAAAAGCAATTTCCTGATTTCCACCTAAGAAGTACAGCAACAGAACTACAAATTTACAAAAGTTAGAGTCAATTGTATTAGTTTTATTGCTAGTGACTTATGAATGGCTTATAAATCACACTCACAAGTAATGGGCTAACATATCAAAGAAGGCCTTCGGCCCAAATAAGAAAGAGGAAAGCCTAACGAGCTCGACATAGAAGAGCCAAGTAATGGAAAAGGTTGTTAAGATCCCGATCTTGAGATTAAGATCTTACAATCTAGATCAACATAAAGGTGTAGGATCTCTGCAAGGGCATGATCTTGTATTCTTGTCAGGATCTTGAAATCTATGTCTACCATAGGAACTTAAGATCCCTAGCCGATCCAGTCATGCTTTAGCTTGAATCAGTGAATTAAGAAATTTAATAGGGTATAAAAAAGAGAGCAAATGGGTCAGACGGCCAAGTTGCTCATAAGAGTAGACTTCAAGAAACAACTTAAAATATAAATCCCTGATTTAGCAATCTAAATAGTATTGCCTATTGCTATCATGTTTGAACTTTTAACCTCTCATGAACTAGTCATACAAATAGTCTTTGATGTGCATTGCCACACCTGTGAAAGGGACTAGGAAATTCTAGTAGCATCTTCCAGTTCTGATTTTGGATGGAATGCAATAATGTTTTTCCCACAGTGTGATCAAAGATAGGATTGGGGGGTGAGTTTTAGCATTTTGTTATTCTGTAGTAATGTTGTTACCCTGCTGAAATACCTTAAAATTACTCTTTAGGTGTAACTAATAATTTCAGACCAAGGAATAAGGATGTAGGAGCAATATAGTTGTATACAGTAACAGATTATATATGTTCCTAACAAAAACTTCTGTTCTTCAAAATGTACACACAAATAGGCGAATAAAAAAGTAATATCCAAATTCAGACTCGAGGGAGTGTTTTCACTTACGGAGGTTCTCGGATAGAATCATCTGACTTATGGCGGCCATTTCTCTGCAAATAAAAGAATTGAATACGAGATAAAAATCAAAATGCGTAGATGAAATCATGGAAGTAAACGTGAGAAACTGGTTATTGTGAAACAAATGAAATTACGAAGTGAAATTCTCGTTTGATTGAAGAAGAAAAAAAACGTACACCGAGATAGAGGTTAAATAGGTCGATGATGGCGGGTCTGGCAAGGTGAAATTGGGAGGTTCTGGAAGCAGCAGATCGATGGTGGCTCCGATCACCCATGTCCGACGGGTTTGGTGACTGAGCGGAGGTGGTGGCGGCACTCCCGCCGTTGCCGCCAACACTAGTTTTCGGTGTTCTGAACATTCTGCTTCTAATGAAGAAAAACTAATGAACAGATTCTGCTTCGTGATCGCCTTTGCCGTTACCGTTGCCGTAGCCGATCGTCGTTCAATTGCAACGAATTGGCAAAGGGTTTAAGACTTTCCTTCGCGACTGGTGTTGTAAACTTTCATCACGTCTTCTTATAATCGCCGACTGAATTTGTTTATTCGCAGCTTTTTATATTTTCATTTTACTTCTTATTAATCCTCGCACAACAACCCGGTGCGGGTCACGGGTTAAAATGGATTCATGTGTTGGGTCCAAATAGGTTGTTGCAAAATAGAAATTAAACGGAATTGGAACATTAAATATAAAATATATTTAAATTCAATTCAAGTTATTAATATATTATTATATACTAGCATGATATCCGTGCAATACGACGGTAACGAATAATTTATACTCGTTAACATGTTCGTTCTTAAAACATAGGGAGTATGGTGTTTATATAATACGTTGACAGCAAATAATTTTCGTTTGATGACATGTCTATTTTCTTTATTTTTTTTTCATTCATTTACTTTTTTGTTCTCTATAATTGAACAAAAAAAGTTATGAAAATACTTTTTAATAATTAAGTTAATTTGTATTGACTTTGACTTTCAAAAAAATTGTATTGACTTTGATTTTCTTAAATATGT
>JAUEJL010055485.1:0-19721 GCA_032274825.1 Drosophyllum lusitanicum | reverse complement strand
CTGTATGTACCCTATGGTCACTCGACCTTTCGTCACACATACACTGAAAATGCAACTGTGACTATATGCATATCGTCACACTTTTTTGGTGTGACGAAATCGCATATTTGTTCTAGTGATCGCATCCACCCATTTAGAATGTTTTGCAGCGGATTTAAACCCTTTTGGTTCTTTTTGGGAATGAAGACGCAACATGAATTGGACTTGTAGTGAGAGTTGCTGTAACACCGGCTTCACAAAACAGCGAATTTACTAAAAAATTCGCATCTTTCATATGTGTGGTTCCTTTTGAAAATCAATTACTTTTAGATTATGCAGCGGAAATTTAATTTCAAAGGTTAGTATCAGATATTCACAATCTAAAACTCTTAAACAACGTATTTGGTGTTACCTAGACAACGACCGACCATAAATAACATAATACAACATACACAAAGTGTTCCTTCCCAAAGTACGTACACCCAACCACAGGCAATCCATCTCACCAGGCCGCCTAATCTTTACCTGTAAAAATGTCAACGAAACAACATTAGCTATATAAAATAGCTAGTGAGTACTAACTTATCATAAGCATCAATAAAGCAAGCCATACGACACAGGAATAAGCAATCAATGTTATCCTATCACATACGGGGTGCTGACAAGATCGGTAAGAATCATATCTTGCAGGATAGCTAGTCCCGCTCAACAACGCAAACCAGGGGGATCAGACACAACCATCCGTGCTGGTGGGGGAGCATACAGCAGTCCACCAAACATCGTTATGAAGTCATAAACAACTTTGGGCCCGAAAGCCCCATCTTTGTCAAGGAACGGTGGTTCTACAGAACCTAGACTCGGTATGGGCCCCCGAGTCCCCGTTGATCCCAAATTATGACCCAAAGATCTCATGGAATCCAGCTACAACCGGCTGACCTCAACCAACTAGTGGGATCCAGCTACAACCAGCTGATCTTAATCTACTAGAAGTAGTCCGCGGATAATTCACACACACATACATATGATCCAATCAGGATCAATTAACTTGCATGCAATTACATACATTCAACGAGGTGGATCCAATCTAGATCCTAAAACATACATATCAACAAGTTTAACTAGGCAGATCCAATCTGGATCCGCTGGCATGCATACAACATATAATCAACAAGTATTAAGCATGGCATATCACATTAGAACAACATGGTAAGGCTTAAACCTTCATCTTTACGCATTTCTGATTTAGAAATTACAATATATATCATAATACAATATTCAATTGATCAAGTCGGGCAACTAGCAAGCAAATCTCCCTCTATTGAGACTTATGAAAGCCGGTACTCACCTGTAGAGCTTATAACAAACAGATATATTGCTCCGGCTCTACTAACGCGTTAGGTTCACCTAAAACATTGTTATTTACGTCACACGTTTGCACACACGAGGTATTACTACTTAGAATAGGAGTAGAAACCCCTAAGGACACCTTAAGTCAACTTACAAGGCCACATCGACCTTCTAAACGTTACAACACAGAAGTTAAACAATCCATGTACTGTTACTATAAAACACACCCTTGCGGCCGCAATCCATGATGCTTGTGCCCGTAAGGGAAGTTCCTTGCGCCCGCAAGCGCCATACCTTGCGCCCGTAAGCATCATTCGAAGTCACTTCGAACCATCCATTCGAAGTCACTTCGAATCAACCATGCGAAGCCATGCTTACCGCCGCAAAGGAAAATCCTTGCGCCCGCAAGCATGCTTCGAACCAGCCATTCGAAGCCCCTTGCGGCCGCAAGGATAACCCCTTGCGCCCGCAAGCAGATCTGTTTCAGAACAGGTCGGCTACAGCCCCCTGTTTCGACTGTTTTCTTTCCAAACCTCACTAAACGAGTTTCTAAATGATTTCCAGTGTTTATACATCATAGGGGACATTCATATGAGTCTAAAAACATTCATTTCATCATTTCTAACAAACTAATGAAGATTTAGGATCAAATTTAGTCATTTGACCCATTTGAGTTAATTTCTATGAACTTCATCAAAATCACCATTCCAAGCTTAGTTTGATGTTCCAATCCATTCATATGAACTGTAGGAACAAATTGAAGTACTAATTTCAGTTCATTGAGTTAACTGTAGGAACAATTTTTGATTTTCCAATCCATTCATATGAACTGTAGGAACAAATTGAAGTACTAATTTCAGTTCATTGAGTTAATTTGTGCTTAACCCAATTTTTGACCTTAACATAAGAACCTGGAGAACTTGTACTTACAATCAAGGAAGAAGAAGAAGATGGCACAAAGAACTAATCAACAGCAGCAGCAGAACACTTGAAAGCCAATTGATTTCCTTTTGAACTTCTTTAAGCTTCAAGAACATGTAGAGAGAACTTGTGTAATGACTGTGTTTGTGTTTGAACACACATACATGGGTGTATACATGTTTAGACCGACCTTGGGTTTAAACATATCTATAAGGGGTACTTTGTTCCCCTTTTCAACTTACAACTTGACCCTCATTTACCCGTTTCAACTAACGGGGATATTTTCGTAATCCTCACTTAAAATCGTTCACGAATCATTTACTTTATTTACATCACTACTAATTTCATATAACAACTAAAACATACATATTTTATTACTTTAATTAAATTACACACACGTGTCAATCATATACAACTAGGCCCAATTCGAGGATGTTACATAAACAATTGTCATTTGATGTCTTGGTATTAATCACGACAGTTCAATTTTAAGGAATCAAAGGTGAGGATTTACTCTTCCATTCTCTCAGTTATATATATTCTCATTTGAACCTCCCACTATACACACCCACACATATTCCTAAATCTTAATATATCGTGACCCTAAAATTGGAGCATATATACTGCATCCTTTAGTCTTCTTGTTGACAATGACACTCCTAAGAAGCTTCTTTCTAATGAAATACCAATTTTTTTCAATATGCTTTGTCCTTGTATGGAAACCAAGTTAGAGGCAATGCGTAGAGTAAGTTGATTGTCACATATGAGCTTTGTTGGGAATCTTGCAAAGAATCTACAATGCCGAAATTTCCAAACCAGAATTTTCTTTTTAAAAATAAGATCTTTTACTTATCAAACATGATCCCCAAATCTCATCAACCAACTACACAATCCTGACCGAAATTCAAATTTTATCATTTCTCTCTCTTTGTGCCATTATCAATTCCATCCTATTTCAACCATAAAAATCTCCTATATATAGGAGCTTACATGCCTAATAAACCTGTTCTAAGGCCTAATGAAGCACATACATAATATAATTAAATAAAACAAGTATAATTGTAACACAATAAAAGGAAGCACTTGTTTTTCCTTGATCTTGGCAGTACCATAACACACAACCACTTAGTTTTTGTCAATGGCAAAGAATGAAAACCCTAAATAAGCTACAAGTTTGCTAGTTTTACATACTAGCCCCTCTAGTATTTGATTATTAATTAAATTACCAAGGTCTCAAACCACACCCACAAAAATAGAATATAATTATTTCCTTAAATCTCAATTGCTTAAAATAGAATTTTGGGTTGTTACAATTTCAATTCTTTTGAGAAGTTGCTTGACCCATATATGCTTATGTGTGCATCCGCTATGGCTGCACCTCTGTGCTTGATCTTGCTACAACATTTTTGTTTCTTGCACCTCTGTGCTTGATCTTGCTACAACATTTTTGCTTGGCCCTTTTAGCTTGTAAATTTCTGAGAACATAAAGACATGGTTTTCTAGCCTTGCCTTGTGATTCTTTTAGGCTTGCCACAAATACTTTCCTTCTTACAAGTTTCTAGGCTTGATTTGTCATCAATGCTAGCCTTGCTTTGTCATAGAGTTTTAGTTGTCCATGTTGTATGTTGGTGTGGGGCTTTTTAAGCTACTTATGCGCTTACTTACATATTTGTTTATTTTTCCAACATATTTTCATAATCAATATTTCTTGCATAAAAGTTTTATTGATCTTATTTTAGTCTTTCATAATGTGTATATCAAGGATTCTTTGTTTTATAGGAAATTTGGATGTCTAGCTAAATGTTTTCTTTAAATACAAAGTTTTGTATATGCTTATACTTAGGGTGAAAATAGCGCTATTACATCTTCGCTATGTGGCGATCTTGCTCTTTTTTTACTTTACCCTTTCCCCTTACATGTCATGACTTCTTTGACTTCTTTATACAATGACAACTCTCCCTATACAACAACTTGAACATCATGTAGGCTTTTACTTTGGATTCTTTATCATTGCTCCTTCGGGAAGGTATCTCTCTTTGTGTGTGTAGGAAGCATTACTACTACGGTAAAAGAATTGTAAAATCCTAACACCTTACTTGATGCAAATCAAAGAGATGCCTCTTTATATGAAACGAGCAAATTGCGTCGTAGCTACTAATGCTTGATGAGATGTCTTCCACTCGGTATAGCTACACACTTCATAACTATCTTGTCGAGGGTGATTCTTGAATGTCTTTCTCATTATGAGAACATATTTACCCAAAGTTAAAAAGGTCATACAAATGGATTAAGACGTACTTTTGACAAATACCCGTGAGGTAATTTCAATCAAGGGTCGTCCCATTTTTATTTGTATACGTATGTATGACCTTCTTAACTAATTTTGAAGTGTCTTTGCTATGAGGACGTCCTGCTCTTTTTTTTTAATTCTACCTCTTCCCCTCACATGCCATGACTTCCTTATACGGACTTCATGTAGGTCTTTCATTTGGAATTCTTTATCATTGCTCTTTCTGGGAAAGTAACCCCCTCTCTCTCTCTTGATGTAGGTAGCATTATCTACTACATTAAAAGAAACCGTAAGATTGTACACCTTTCTTGATACAAATAAAAAACTAAGTCGAGGTTGAACATTTAATGTCACATCAATTATCATAATTGTGTCGAACACTTTTCACGTGAGAAAAGGAATAATATGATTTGGTAGATTTACTGAATTGAGGAAAGAACTATTATTGATGTGGAGGCATGACCCATGTACAATGCAGGGTAACCCGATATGTACATGGTCAAGTTTAGATAAGTTCGGATAAGTTAGAAACTTGTAACAATTTCTGGTTGTCAAACATTCATACACATTGTTATATGCATATATTTGCACGTCATTCAAGACTATACACCTATACAAATTTGTGAGCGACAATGGTGATAAAACTTGAGTCGCTGACGTGCTTTTTAAATTGATTCAAATAACTTAGGTCTCCATTTCAATTAGTGTAGAAAAATTCATTGAACTTCATAAACACTTCATGTGATACCAGAATCAAGGGGTGAATGGTGTACTTCACTAGGAGGTAACAAACGTTGTTTCTGTACGAGGATGGATGGTCTTGTATATAGTTTAACCAATATATTCGAGGATTAATTTGTGCATTATAGAAACCAAAGTCTCTTAGAGTACTCCAAAACTGGTTGTGCGGCATAGAGGAAAAGTTTATTATCCTTGAACGGCTTTTTTAGGTTCAAGCTAGATCACCGCATGATAAAAATGGCGACCACATTTACGATAAAGTGACAATCAACCGGTATTGTTTCTTTAAAAGATGCTTGTTGGAAGAACTCTATAAGCTGATACGAACTCATCCCATACTAGGCTCGTATCATGCCATAAACCCAAGTGTAAAACTCACCCCCAAAAGCTAGCTTATAGGGGGAGGGGACGCCTAGACTTATAAGCTACCAATTTAATTTACTTTTGGCCGATGTGAGATCATAACAATATCC
This sequence comes from Drosophyllum lusitanicum, assembly GCA_032274825.1. Lineage (NCBI taxonomy): Eukaryota > Viridiplantae > Streptophyta > Magnoliopsida > Caryophyllales > Drosophyllaceae > Drosophyllum > Drosophyllum lusitanicum. The sequence continues at coordinate 13,970 of JAUEJL010055485.1, read as the reverse complement.
AACGCTTGAAGGACCAACGTCCTCGTTGGTCAAGGCTATGTTGGTCACGGTTGACACCCCTCTTTTCGGGTCCAAGCCACCATTCCATAGGTCACCACTCCGAGTCCTCGTTGGTCACAGCTACGTTGGTCACGGTTGACACCCTTCTTTTACGGGTCCAAGCCACCACTCCGTAGGCTACCACTCCGAGCGTTGGAACCTTGCAAGATGGGGATGGCTCTGATACCAATTGATACGAACTCATCCCATACTAGGCTCGTATCTACACTTGGGTTTATGGCATGATACGAGCCTAGTATGGGACGGGTTAATATCATAAGCATGAGGGATCTTAAATGTCTATCATGCCAGACTTGCGACTAGCCGACTACACAACCGAACTAACAATCAACTTATCACTTGGTGTTGAGAACATCTACAACATTTCAAATGTATTGTATCCAATAAACGGTGCGCTCATACATGAACATCTCATAAGATTAGGAAGTTTAAAAGCGTAATATCTAGAGGAGCAAAAACGAGGACAAAAACCTAGAAATTTGAGAAGGGTACAAAGGTGTTTTCAAGGTTAGAGACCGGGGGATACTTGAAGAAGATTTGTTGTGGTAAAACTTATAAAACAACCCAATCCACCTTAGGGGAGTATAGGAAGGCCACATGTAGAGACACTACGGTAGAGGGGCTGATTTTATAGGAACTCCGGCTAGCTAGTCATGTGTCGATTAAAGTTGTAATATTTGGAAAAGACTTGTAGTACAATATGAAGTGGTAGATCCATTGACATGCTACTCATGTTATGATATTGTATTCTTCGTATCTTTTCTTCTATTTTATTTTAAATCTCAAGTAGAAGACTGCTTCCCTATCCTTTAGGTCAATTGGACTTGTAAAAATTTGGAAAAGGCTTGTAGTACAATGTCAAGTGGTAGAAGATCCATTCACATGCGGCTTATGTTTATATGATATTGATACCTTCACATCTTTTCCTGGCTTTAAATTTCAGTTTTTTAAAGATGTATTCATTACTTTATTTATTTTGTCATTGATACTTCATCTCTTCTGCTTTCACATTAACTTTCTCATTCTTATACTTGTTTACTTATATCGTGTTTAAATTAAATTGGCCTATAACTTGGAGCTTCACCATTGTTGATTTTTTTCCTCCAATTCACACATCACAATTTCCTGTTCAATCAAGGCAGATCCCCTTATCAAACAAGCTCAATATACAACTTACATAAATTGAAAAAACCTGGTAACAATGTGATCTTACTGGCCGTGGTTGGTGCTTATTCTTCCTTGCACCTAAAGACCTTGGAAATTTAGTTGTTTCAGTATTTTTTAAGTTGCGTTCTAATCTTCGTGTCCAAATTTCATCTAACTAATCATGGTTTAGTGTGGGGAGTATTCTTTCTAGGTACCAGAGAAGTCTTCAAGCTGAAGAGAGAGCCAATCAAGAGGGTTCTAGCAAAGATATGGTAAGCAACAATGTTTTGAAGAACTGGGGTTGTTGTAGACATTCATCATCATCAATAATTGCATGATTTATCTTCATGTAACCAGACAACAATAAACTTCTCTCTCCTACAGGACTTTCACTTCCCAGTCACAAGATTCCGAACTTGTGAAGAGCTCCTACAGTTGGTGAAAAGGTACCGAAAATTTGTATGTTAAGTCTGGCCTATTGATTGTTGTATGGCGTGGGAAGTGGTCAGCATGAGCATGGATATAAGTTGAGTGATACATTCTTTGTGTAATGATAATTGCATACCTTGACAGGGTTGTTGAAGAACCGAATGAGCTCTCTGTTGATGACATGACAGAGTTAGAGGAGGAACTAAGCACCACTCTTATGCATACAAGATTGAGAAAGGTAGTCTGTTTTTCTCCCAGCTATTCATTTGACCTTTCCTATAATTTGTTACGTTGTGTTATGATACTCTTTGTTTGTTATATTGATAAATATATATAAGGTTTCGTTAGCTCAAGCTGGTCCCACTTTTGTTTCACTCGGAATGGAACAACGGTTAGCCTAGTTTTAACGATGTGTGAACAGATCAATAATTTGAAAAACTAAGGAATGCAATGTGAACATGTAAATCTAAAATTCTGTAATAGCAAGACAGGGTACTACGGTAGTGGAACCAACTAAATGCTGTTCAGTGTGTTGGTGCTAAAACACCTTGTAGCTTTTCGTAATTTTTGTGTGTGCGCGTGGGTGTGGTAGAGGGGTATTCTGTCTTGGACTTAGCGGACATCCATGGGCTGCGAGCCCATGTTTTAGGTTGCTTTGTATCATTTCATTGACCCCCATATGTGCTAAAAATGTGAAGTCGCTTAACTACAACTATTTGATTATACGTCTCAATCTATAGATAAAAGAAAATTATCCACGCTGAAGCTTTATGGTGTGTACAAGGAACTATACTATTTATTGAAGTAGGCTCGATGGTTAGAGTTTTTAGTATGGTTCATGAATAATGGATTGTTGGGTTTGAGAACTCTCCACAGGTGATTTAATGGCTAAATTAGAAACCCCTAACCTGTGATTGAAGGGTCGGGAGCCAATTAAAGTGTAGGACCCAAGGAAGCATACAAGAGGCTAGATGATGGTCGTTGTTACTTCAAATCACATACGAGATCTGTGGAGGAGGGTTGTGTGGCTTTCCTGAATCTCGGGAAGAAGAAAACAACACGACGGAGTTAGGCAATAGATGTTGCCAAAGATCGACTATGGGATAGGAAACTTTGAATCATACGGGAATATGAACGCTCAAGTTAGCAACAAACACTAGTTAAATTGAGGAAGGAAAATGGTTGGTCGTAGTTCCCTTGAAGACTAAGAAGAAGAGAACACATTGTCCCTTACACTTCAAGAAGCAAGCGGTCTCCTACAAAAATACCCATCGATTACTAGAAACCAATACGCTCCTACAACTCCTCTTGGTCCTACATAGAGTACCCTTATCTTAGAGAACCCTTATCTTACTCCCTTGCTCTCTCAAGGTGTGGCTTTCTTGATTCAATCTTCCTTACTATTGTGAAGGGATGAGAACCTCCTCACGGCCTACTGATCATGTTCAGATAATCGTTCATCCTCTACCACCTAGCATAGGCATCTTTTACGTTTTATGATTATCTAGTTTTTCACTTCTAGTATCAAATCTACTTCATGTACTTTGTATCAATTAGGGAAATTTGAACTTCCATTACCTATTTAGGATCGTGTGCTATTCTTTTCATTTGAAGATTATCCTATATCATCTGATTGGATCATTACTCTAGGTGTATGTAGATTTAGTCAATTGCGCAGAAATCTGACGTGTACAGGCCAGTCCAACCATTTTATGGGCCTGGGCGGAAACTTAAAAAAGGGCCCCTAAACTAAACTTTTTTTTCCTTTTCAATTTTCTCCTTTTTCTTTCTTTTTTGGCTACCCGATAAATATTTTTTAGGAGGGATGACTTAGGCTAATACAAAGATCACAAATTCACAGATAACAGATTCAAGTCAAATACTCAAATCTAATACTCAAATCACAGTCTCACAGATTCACACAGATGACAGATTCAAAGTCTCGATGTCTCATAATTCACAAAATCACAAAAATTAATCAAAATGGACAATTCACACATTCAAATCAAATACGAGTAATGGCAGATTCACCGATTCATAGTTCACTAATGAAGGTTTAAAGATTTAAAGAAAGTTAAGACTTAGAAAATAGGAAGTAATAACACTTGATTGAAGGATTTGCCCCAATTGTGATTTGTGAATTGTGGAATTGTCGATTCTGATTCTGATGTGAGAAGATATTAGGGTTTTCAAAGGCGTCGGCTCGGCACTCACAAGTCGGCAGTCTCACAAATTGGTCAGAGAGGCAGAGACTCCTGTAGATATTAGGGTTTTTAAAAGGCGTCGGCGTCGAAGCCTCGATGGTCGTCGACTCGTTGGTCGATTGAGGAACAATAAACAAAAATTCAAACAAAGGCAACAGAGGCGTCGGTCGATAAGGATTGAGGAACAGCGGAACAGACGAAGACAAAGTGAGTAAGTAACAGACGAAGCGTCGATGAGGATTGAGGATTGAGGAATAGTCAAACGATTCCATTTCTCCAGATGAAGCGTCGATTGAAGTCAACGATTCCATTTCTCCAGGCGTCGGTTTGTTTGCTCGAGCGAATGCCCGAATACAAATCTGATTTCTCCGACCTCCGTCGCTCACTCTCTGCTCCTTACAAGATTGTTGCCGCGCTGCACTTTGGGCTTAACATTGTTAGTGATCTGGGCTTGTAACTCTCTCTCTCTCTCACACACACACACACACATATATATTTATACACACACACTAAGTACATAAAATGGGCCCTTAAAATTGGGGGGCCCTGGGCGGCTGCCCTTGTGGCCCATGCTCAGGGCCGGCCCTGGACGTGTACTTCACATTCAAATGCCATTTCACCAGCAAGCCAAAAGAAGTTCAAATTAATTAGGGTGGTGAATTTGAAATTTAACTCCGTTCATGTCCCCACACTAGTGAGCAAAATGGCTTTGGGCCTTTGTTGATGTTGATATCCCCACGGTGTTGGAACTGGTCTCATTTTTTCCTATTGAAGCGAGTATTTGTCAACAGTTCTAGCAGTATGCGTTTGACATCGTTGGATATAGCATCAATCGTATGCCACCCATACATCAACTAGCCACTCGTGTGTCTTTTTGGGCTGTGGCCCTCTCCTCATGGTTATGGGTGCCTTGGCTAGTCGAGAAAGCATATTCACATTGCTCGTCCTGTTCATTTAAATGAAGACAACATTTCTGTTTCCATTCCAACCTCATCATCTTCTTCACCTCCCTTCTCGTATCCTCCTTGGTGTCACCTCTTCTCCTCTTTCCGAACCAACTTTCCCTACCATTGCTGACAAGTATCATAAGTGGCGTCAAGCCACGAGTGAAAAGTACTCCGCACTTGCTTAAAATGGCATATGGTGTCTCTTGTTTCTCGTGTCCCAATACGAACATAGTTGATTAAGGTTTGTTTTTTAAACAAGAAGAGCATGGTGTTGTCACGCGCTACAAAGCACATTTTGTTGCTTAATGGTAACACCAACCACCTTGCGTTGATTTTCACGGAACTTTTAGACCTATTGACAAGTACACCATTACCCATGATGTGCTATCCCTTGTGATCACCAAGAGTTGGCACTATTGACAATTAGATGTCCAATAGGCATTCCTTCATGGCACTCACGTGGAAACAGTTTTTACATGATATGCCCCTAGGTTCGTTGATCTGCAACGACCAGATCATGTTCGCTTACTTGGAAGTAAGTCTATGGCTTGAAACAGCCCATTCGAGCGTAGTTTCAAAGTCTCTCCAAAGCATCTATTGCTCTTGAATTTTAGGGTTCCAAAAACGTTACCCTCTCTATTTACTTACTTCCATGAAGTACACTTTTGGACATTCTAGTTTGTATAGATGGTATCATAGTCGCTGGGAACGTTACTACTAAGTCCTACCATCGATCGAGTCCTTCGCTACACGGATTTGATTTTGCATTAAAGGATCGTGGACTGCTTAATTATTCTGTGTGCATTGAGATCGTTCTAAAAGGTTTCGACATCATACTATGTCAACGCAAGTACATTTTGGAGCTTCTGCAGTGGGCTGGTTGAGTCCACTTTCGTGGGTCTTTCAGCTAAAGATCGATCTACTACAGCTCCTATCCTGTGGTGCGACAACTTTGGAGCGAGCTATATCTCTGCTAATCCTACTTTCCATACCCGAACTAAATGTGGAGGTTGATTTTCACTTCATTAGAAAAAAAAGGTTGCAAACGGGGATCTTAAGGTTCAATTTACCTCAGCTATGATCATGCTGTTGGCATCTTCGCCAAACATGTTGAGATAAGTTGCTGGTCATTCCCCTCCCTTAACTTGCGGGGGCATATAAGAGCAATTGTACTTGACATATATCAGACTGTAACATTTTATTCTATATATGCTTTTGTATCTGTATCTCTAACTCACAGAATAATGCAAGTAGTACATTCAATGATACAATAAATTATTAGTCTAATTGTCATCTTGGTCCTTTTGCTACAACTTACATGGGAGTGTGGGACGCATATTGTGCGTAAGATTTTAAACTATAAGTAGATGGACTGGTTCTTGCATGCTCTTTAAATTGACAAATATTCTGACCCGTGCAGACACAATTGATGATGGAGCATGTGTCGTCTCTTCATGAAGTGGTACGCATATCCTGTACCGAATCACTTCTGTTATTGATGTGATACATCTTTGGATGAAAAATCACTTTTTAGCTGATTAACAGTACTTTAATGGTCTGGAAAATGCTGACAACACGATGGTTTACAGCTACACTATGATGATAGATTGATAGTGACTGTAAGCTCCTACAGTTCCTCACCTTTGCATCAACGTTGATGCAGAACACTTGCACTAATACTTGAATATGTCACTAGTAATACATGTTTCTCTGTCCTAAGGGTGATGTGCGCAACGCCACTAAACACAAATAGACATTATATCGTCTAAACATGTTTCGATGCACCACCATGGAATAGAATTCCAAACTTTGCTGTACTGGTCCGAGCTCGCCCGCCTTCTACCTAATAGGTATGAAAGCTCAAGAAGTTGCTTTACAAATGTAGTCCTTATTATGGGTCAAAACTGCTGCATTGTGTATTCTGTCCAACATTATCGCTATGGTGTCTATTACTTCAGGTTAACATTTGTACAAGATATTCTAGCCAGTGCCATTCAATGAACATATATCTTGTCTTCTTCTCATCATTGATCCCATGATCCTTTCCTGCCACTAACCAACTATCCTTTAGTAGAAGTTTTTTACTTTATCCAAATGGAAACATTGCTTCCACAATCCTCTGTGGCATTGGGTTTGATTTATACCTGCCTCATATGCTGCAACATTTAGTCCTGGTGGTCCAACCTGCGCTGTTTCTACCAATTGGCCGAAGAATGAACTGGACCACACCATCTATAATATTAAGTGTTTTTTAGACATCATGTAGATGCCTGCTGCTTGCTGAGTTCTATGAATTAGTCTAAAATGTTTTAGAGGATGTGAAATCTGGTGACATAAGACTAGAGGAGAGATAAAAGCTCATGGAAACGGACATAAAAGCTCTATTGGAGCCGCAATAGCAGGCAAAATATTATGGTTGTGTTGAAGAGCATGTAACAAGCAGCATCAATTGGCTCTCATTCTCAGTCCTTGATAGCCAAGCGCTCCCCAAATCTTTTGGGGAATATACTCATATAGTGGGGCGACTTTAATATGAAATCAGTGATGACTGAACACATAAAACTTCATTTGCTCTCCTTGGAGAAGATCCTTGTGCCAAGGTCATCGACTTCTCAGCAGCTGCTTGACATGTTTTAATTTCAGGCCTTGATAAACGATCATAGCCACTGCGTTTGGCTATTCGAATATCTGATCTCTTCCTTTGATAAACCATAGTAACAATATGTATATGTATATACGAATAGTATGAAGAAGAAAACAAGAAAGAGTGTGGAACAGAACTTGGAATCTTATGTATATATCTGCATAAGATTCATACATATTTATAAGCATATAAAATGCAGTTATGTGGCGGTTGGTTGGCGGCAAAACAGCCACTTCTTCCAACTGCCATATGGCTAGTAACATGTGTGTGTATATACACATTTTTATTTATTACACATATAATAATTGTCTTAAAAACATATGTACTAAAATGATGATAATATTTAGAAGTTTGCTAACAGCTTCCCCTAAATATTATATCATTTAAACAATCTAAAGTATGATGAAACCATCTTCAATCTGGTTGCTGCTGATCCCGTCATCTTTATCTGTGTAGTATTCAACGATGCTTGGGTCCTCCTCTTCGATACTATCTTTGTTATCCACGTTGTACGGTCTTGTGTTGTTCCCATCTTGAGTTTGAACATGTTCCATTTGTCGAGTAACAGCAAAGTCTTGATCCTTCTGATCCAGTTCCCCGGCTAAACGACCATCTGGGGTTACTTTGCCCGAGAAGACCAGATTAGTTACACCACCAATTATTTGGTCTTCAATACTCGAAATCCTACTGAAACTTTTGAGTCCAAATTCATAATGCTCTTGAGGTATCAGAAGATATTCATCGAATAACTTCTTAAAAACATGCCCGTAACAATCTGGATACCCGAAGCTCATGGCCATCTCTCCCCATTCTTTCTCTTGAAATTGAGTAATATCCTCCAGATCTAGTAACTAGTTTGTAAAAGTCGAAAAAACCAACTTCTAGATTGTTTATCTTTGGTGGTAATGAGATGTTTGAACCTTCCTTCATTTTGTGGAACCACATAATAGCATCATCGAATTTCCTTCTGAAAAGATTACTATTCTTATAGCAAATACGATCGGAATTTGTCAGCACCATAAATGATATAAAATCATCAAAGTTTTCAACGATCAAAGGTATTATATTTCCTTCGAACTCCAAACAATTTTCTAACATATTTTCGCCAGTAACTTCGTTGATTTTACCTGTTGTTGGCATAGTCTCATCATGAACATTTTCTTGTTCTTGTTGATTGACACACGTGGGTAATAACACAAAACGAATCCTTTACTTCTACCTCAAAACCTTGTAATATTAATTGCTTGAGACTCTATATGTTAATATTGATTTGAGGCGTATAAGATGCATAAGGAATAGCATACTTCCTTTCGTTTGTTGAAAGTGTAATATCACCAACGCCATGTATTGCTATTGGTTCAATGCCCGCCCTTCCTTGTTGATTGAGAAGCCTTTCTTGAAGTTTACAAACTGATCTTGATTTGGTGTCATGTGTTTTGTTACCCTTGAATTTACGTACCAATATGAGTTACAACTTCCTTTATCCGTCCCTTCCACTAGATAATCTCCATTGATCACCACTCGATCAATATAGGTTGGTAGTATGGGACGGTTTTCAATTTTACGTGTGATCGATTTCTTCAAGGGACATTCCCAGGCGAAATGTCCTTGATTATGGCATCGATAACAAGTAATTTGATGATTCCCTTTCTCTTGAATTTTCGCTGCCTAAGTTCCAGTTTTTTAAAAGACTTGCGAGTTCATTGTTTCTCTTGTGTCATTGCACTGATTTATTCCTTGAATTCTAGTTCTTGTGTCCAGCATATGTTGTTCCACCCAAATGATCTTTCTTTGTTCTTCTAGTCACTCGATCAGGGCTTGATTGATCTTTATCATTTGATCGAACAAACTTTGAAGTTTATGCCTTGTATCTGACGCCTACAGTCATCGGTTATGTGTCTGATCTGATCTGAGATTCATGTTCCCTTCGGCTTTGATACCATGTTTTGATTCCAAACCTTGATAAACGATCATAGCCACTTGGTTTCGCTATACGAACATCAGATCTCTTCCTTGCATAAACCATAGTAAAGTATGTATATGTATATACGTATAGTATGAAGAAGAAAACAAGAAAGAGTGTGGAACAGAACTTGGAATCTTATATTAAGCTGCATAAAATACATACATATTTATAGACACATATATGGCAGTTATGTGGTGGTTGGTTGGCGGCAAAACAGCCCCCTCCTTCCAACTGCCATACGCCTAGTATAATGTGTGTGTATATACACACATTTATTTATTACACAGATAATAATTGTCTTAAAACATATGTACTAAAATGATGATAATATTTAGAAGTTTGCTAACAACTATTGCCATCAACTACCACCACTGCCACCATTGACCACCACCACCATCTCTACCGACTACTACCACCACCATCGACCTACTATATATATGTGTGTGTGTATGTGTGTGTAATGATTATATATATTAACCAAACAATATAAATGGTAATGATAATACTAGGGAATGCTTATTGCATTCCATTGTATTCCCTTACCCTTTGTCATTCTCATTCCCCTCTATTTAACCAAGCGCCCCTAAATATGTTACCATTCTTACCCCCTTTTCATATCCACAGTTTATGATAACCTGCTGCTTCTGGTGACCACGTGTGTGCTTCCCTCTGCCCATCAATCATCGAGATAGTGATTGACGACTTCAAAGAAACTATTAGCAGCTATCAGCGAGACGGCGCCCTATACTCTGTCGGGCACTCCATCGCCGTTAGCTTATCGGTTTCCTTTTCCTTTTCTTTCTTTATTTCGGTTTATGATTCATATTTTTGATTCGGTGATTATTGACACAATAGCATAAGATATGTTGATTCTTGGATGTGGTGAAGCAATGAACTGTTGTCTAATGTTTATTATTCCTTCAATTTATTTCTCATTCTTGATTGTTGACTCCATAAGTAAGTTAGATTAAGGAAAACCACCAATTCTTAGGCTTTTGTTCGTACAAATTACACAAATGAATTAATATTCTAATGTTTTTACTAGAAGTAAGTTAGATTAAGGAAAACCCCCGATTCTTAGGCTTATCTTAACATTGTTAGTCACTTTGATGTATTTCGCATTTCTTTATTGCTACTTGAACCGGTCACAATTTTCTCTATTTCATTTTGGTCAAATAGTGTTTTGCACGGTCTAACTTACCTCTGCTACACATTCTAGTCTAATTTGTTGCTTATCTACATGTATCAAAGATTACATTCAAGATTCAGTTGGTCTCTTAACATAATATGATTTGTAGCATCACATGTTTGGATAAAAGAAACTAAATGGATTATAATCTTGTAAGAATTGAATCATACATACCTAGAAACTGAACCCCATCACATGATATTTCAAATCTTTAATAAATAGGACTGTATATTTGAGATCTTGTAGAATTGAAAGATACATACCTCATTCCTAGAGGCCAAAAACATGCTTCTTCTCCATGAATCACGTGAAGAAACACATGATACCCCTAATGACTCCCCTCTATCCTCACCCGCAACCTTATACTCTTCCTCCTAACAACCCGGAAAATCAATGAACCGGTATAATAAAGGTAAAAATAATGGGCGGGGAGCTTTCGGGGGGCAATACTAATGTTTCTGCTAGTGTTCAAAATATTTCGGGGGGCAGTACTCAAGGAACCTCGGAGCCACTACAAGCATTCTATGGATCACATCAAGGAGTTCTAGGTTCTCACCCTCAACAACTTCCTGTTTTCCCTCAATATCAACAACTCGGGCACCAGCTTCTGCAGTTTCCAGCACTGCGGCTGCATCAACAACTGCCCATGCAGTTTGCGTTTCCCTATGCTGCCCAATAGCAGTTTTCTGGGCAACCACAGCAGCCCCCGATTGGCCTTCTTCCTCAGCCAGTGCCGCTGCCATTGCAACCACAGCCGCCCTCGCATGCTTCATTTGTTGGTCAAGCTTCTCATTATGGTACACAAACACCTACTGACCTTGCTTCAGTGTTTCAGTCAATGTCTATTCAGCCGCCTCTCGACAACAATTTTTACATGGACTCGGGTGTAAGTTCTCACATGACATTCAATCAAGGTACAAGGCTTTCTTTAACTCCATGTAAATCTAAACACATCATGGTTGGTAATGGTGTTTTACTCCCGGTTAGCTATATTAGCCACACGTTTTTTCCTTTTTCCAATAATAGTCTTTATCTTCAAAATGTCCTTGTCTCTAGTAAAATGATCAAAAACCTTCTTTCTGTTCGACGCTTTACTATTGACAATCAAGTTTCATTCGAGTTTGACCCATCTAGTTTTTTTTGTCAAGGATCTTAAAATAGGTACCCTTCTTCTGTGTTGCGACAGCACCAGTGATCTCTATCATGTTCTTCCCAGCCTTGCTCGATCCACCACTGATGTTGCTTGTGTAGCTGTTTCCCCGCATACCTGGCATCGTCGTCTGGGTCATCCAGGCTAAGCTATCTTTCAGTTTTTAAAGTCGCATAGATTTATTTCTTGTTCTTCTGGCAAGTTATCATTATGTCATGCTTGTCAATTAGGAAAACATTGTTTTTTGTCTTTTTCTTCTACTACGAAGACTTCTAGGTTGTTAGAACTTATTCACTCGGATTTATGGACCTCGCCTATCACTAGTCTTAGTGGCTACAAATATTATGTCTTATTTTTGGATGATTACTCTCATTTCTTATGGGTGTTTCCTTTGCGTTCCAAATCTGAAGTGTTCTCTGTCTTTTGCAACTTTCAAATGTATGTTATAAATCAATTTAAAACTGACATCTAACTTTTTCAATAAGTAATGGACGTGAATTTAATAATCATTCTTTTTTACATCTTTTCAAAACAAATGGTATTAAAATTCACTTCTCGTGTCCTTATACGTCACAACAAAATGGCAAGGCTAAGCGCACTATTCGAACTTTAAACAATTGTATACACACGTCTCTCATTCAGGCTTCTCTCCCTCCTGCGTTTTGCGCTAAGGCGCTCCTTGCTGCCACCCACACGTTCAATCTCTTATGTACCACTCTTTCTTTCTGGTCGCCATTTGAGATTCTTTTTGGCGTTGCTCCCTCTTACTCTCACATTCGTGTGTTCGGGTGCCTCTGCTACCCAAACACATCCTCTACTACTACTCATAAGCTTGCTCCTAGATATTTTGCTTGTCTCTACCTTGGTCCCTCTCAGGATCATCATAGTTATAGATGTCTTGACCTCCTTACACAGAAAGTGATCATTTCTCGCCATGTCACCTTCGATGAGGATCATTTTCCTTATCCTGACTTTCATCCTACTCCGTCCTTTAACGAGTATACCTCATTTATTTCGGAGGATGCCCCGTCTCCTCTTTTTTCCTCACCCGAAACGGAGCCTACTGCAGCTTCCCCTACTCCTGTAGCAGCGCCTTTTTCTCCTCCTTCTTAGGCTATGCCTGTCCCTCCTGCTACCAGCACTCATCCCATGGTGACCAGACTACGTACTAGCTCCTTAAAGCCACATCATATACTCAACCTATCTGCCACCTTCGATGTCTCTCCCATTCCTCGGTCTACGGCGCAGGCCTTGTGTGACCCACATTGGCGTTCTGCCATGGATGCTGAGATGGATGCTCTCCGCTCCAATCACACTTGGGATCTCGTCCCTACCCCTCCGAATGCCAACATACTTGGCTGCCGCTGGCTGTACCGTCATAAATTTGACAGCCAAGGGCAGCTTGCTACAATGCTCGACTTGTTGCTCAAGCCCTCTCTCAGCAACCGGGCCTAGATTCCGATGATACGTTCAGTTCTGTTGTCAAGCCTACTACCATTCGCATTGTTCTTAGCATTGCTGTCTCTAAATGGTGGCTGATCCATTAACTGGATGTCAAAAATGCTTTCCTTCATAGTGATCTTGCTGAAACTATGTATATGCGTCAGCTTCCAAGATATGTGCACCCATAGTTTCCTGATCATGTATGTCGCCTTTGTAAAGCTCTTTACGGTCTTAAACAGGCCCCTCGTGCCTGGTACCAATGCTTTGCGGTCTATCTATCCTCTCTCGGGTTCATTAGTGACAAATCCGACACTTCTCTCTTCACATTTCATCTTTGTTCTGAGACTGCATATCTTCTCTTATATATGGATGATATCATTCTCACTGCCTCCTCCCAGTCTCTTATTTCGACTATTATTTCCCTCCTATCTTCGGAATTTCCTATGTCTGATCTAGGAACTCTGTTGTTCTTTCTTGGTATTTCTGCTAAACGCAGTCCCTCCGGACTTTTCTTGTCTTAGACTGCCTTTGCTCAGGAGATTCTGGCTCGTGTTGATATGTCAGCCTGCAATCCCTATAGTACCCCGACTGACACGAAACCAAAACTCTCCGTAGATGGAGACCCACTTTCTGACCCCACACTCTATCGGAGGCTTGCCGGAGCTCTTCAGTATCTGACCTTCACTCGTCCAGATATTGTTTATGCAGTTCAGCAGGTCTGTCTTTTTATGCATGACCCCCGTGAACCTCATTTCTTGGCTCTTAAGCGGATTCTTCGGTACCTTAAGGATA
>JAUEJL010055474.1:0-19728 GCA_032274825.1 Drosophyllum lusitanicum | reverse complement strand
TGTGTGTATATATATATAGATATAAAATTGTGTTGCAAATTATTAATGAGGCTTATTAGGCAATCACAATTGTATATATACGCTTTAATTGACTTGCAAATTGGAATTGGAATTGAATTGCAAATTGGCCTAAGTGGTTTAATCACAAAACTACCTTTAGTAAATGAATCACAAATCAGTTAGAAGTAAGGGAATCACAAATTAGTTGCATAGTGACAATCGCAAATTGATAGTTTATTTGACAGTTGCAAATCAACACTTTGCATGGATCGCTAATGAAGCTATTGGTAATTGTTTGGGCCGATTATAAGATATTAGTGAGCGAGATACTTTGTGCATTCCAATCACTAAATGGATGTAAGAATCAGGAAGTTGCAAATTAATATTTTTACCTTATATCAAAAAAAATTATATCAAATGAAACAAGTATACGATTTGCGATTGTGGGTGGTCTTTAAATTTTAAATTGGGCTTGGGCCTTAATGCGACGAGGAAAAATCACAAGAGTTTATAAATCGCAAATCGCTTACGGTAGGTGTATTATTATGGAATCACAAATTAGTATTTGTTTATGAATTTCAAATTGAGAATTAAACTTGAATTGCAACATGGTATAAATGGCATGAATTGCAAATTGGGCTTCAAGTGTTGAATTGAAAATTAGTAATAAGGTGTTATTGATAATGAATATGTACTCAGTATTAATTAAGTGAGTGACAAGTGTTTGACATCAATCGCGAGGTGTGTTAACGGGGTCAGGATTCTTAGTTCATAAAGAATTATATGACCAAGACATGCAACGATTGTGACGAATTAATTCTGAAACCCTAATTGTAAGTGATTGCTAACTGACGAGTAACCACAAATACATATATGTTGAACTGTTGATAATTGTCTAAACTACTGTTAGGTGAGTATTTTTACCTACATTCTAACTCAGCATCGTATGATAACTATGATTTTGTGTTTGTTGATGAGACTGATACTTCGGTGTCGGGTAGGTATGACCGATTGCCACGACAATAGTATGATATGATTGTCTACTTCGGTAGCGGGTATGATATGACCGTCTACTTCGGTAGCGGGTATGATATGACCTTCTACTTCGGTAGCGGGTATGATAAGACCGTCTACTTAGGTGGTGCATATGACGTATGTGGTATTCAGAATGTAAGTAATGTACTCACTAAGCTTCGCGCTTACTATTGTTGTTTAAATCCTTTCAGGATATGATTGTGGGGAAAGGATGAAGGCAATTCATCTACCAACAGACATTTTCGTTGACCATTTATTTAATTAATTACTATTAATTCATTACTAACACCTTTAACTATTTTGTAACTAACTCTTTCGTTAACTGAACATTTTTATGGCGTGCAGTTCTGGGTGTGGAACCTCATCATGAATATTGGTCGAATTACTGTGGATTATTTATTTCGATTTACATTTATATATGCATATCTATATATTAAAAAAATTGGGGTGTTACACAAAACACATACATCTGGATTTCAAAGTTCAAACAAGTATCTTAAGGTACAAACAAATATTTAATTACCTTTGAATACCATTAAACAAATTCCATATTTCATTTCTAGAGACATATAATATACTAAGATTTGTGTCACATGTGGCAATTGGATGTTGAAGAAAAGAAAGAGAGCAAATGGATAGATAGTCACATAGATAAATATACAGAAGAGAAAGAGAAATATTAGAGATGTTTATTTGAATGTGTGGGTTGAGTGTTGTGAGGTAAGTCCGACAATTCGTGTCGAGTTTGAATTAACGGGTTCGTGTCGTTCGTGTTAATTTCATGTCAATTCATTTTCGACCCATTATTTTCTTATCATGTTAGAGTAGCAATTGTTTTTCATGTTGTTTTTCATATCGATTCATTTGGCAAAATGTGTTTGCCTAGTATGTTTTTTGGTTTTCGAATACTGTTTTCATTTTCAATTTTTTGAATTCCTTATTTGTTTCGATACGAATTTCATATATGATTTTCGTTTCAATTCAAACTTCAAAATTCAACGCCACATTCAATTTGATTTGAACTTCAAATTCGATCATCATTTTAATTTTATTTGAATATCAATTTTTCTTACACAACTTATATGAATAAATATAATAGATAATGCGATGTAATACATGTCTACCAACTATTAATAAACTACTAACAACTATATGACAGAGAGTGAGACATTGAGATTTGACATAAATTTTTGTTTTTATTATTTTAAATGTAAATCTTTTGTTTTTACATATATAAAGTTTCTAAAATTAACTTTTTAAGGTTCTATATTTTTGTTTGACATCTTATTGCCCACAAATGCAGCCCCCTACTTAAGTTGACAATCCTCATTTTAAAATTTAAATTTTAAGTTTTAAAGAAAAGTTTATAAATTTACACTAAAAGATCATTGGGGTTATCGGGAAGATCAAATATTCGAACCCGGCCTTACTTTTTTTCTAGTTTGTGTCGAGTTTTGAGTTCGTGTCATTTTCTAGTGTCGAGTAAAACATGGAGCCTTACCTAGTACCATAGTTAAAGTAAGTGATGATATATCCTTATACTATTTCCTCCTAATTATTCATCTATTTACAAAATTAAAATAAGTATCAAAATCAATAAAAATATAAAATAAAATATTAAATTTCACATATTATTTTATGATAATTAGAATAAAGAATAGTAAAAGAGAAAATAAACACGAAATAACTTATTTAATAACTTTGGGTAATTCTCACTCTGCCTATAAAACAGCGGTTACAAAAACCAGGGTTTAAATTAGGGTTTTCCAATTCCCTTTCCACATAAACGATCAACTAATGGCCGACGAATCCGCCGTCGCCGCCGAGACCACCGTCGTGGAAACGGGAAAAGATGTTTCATCCACAGCTCCACAAGAGATGGAACTTGAAACCCTCGACTCCGACGCCGTTGCGGCCGCAAACTCCGGTAAACGTGAGAGAGAGGAAGAAGCGACCACTGAATCACCAGAGAATGGAAACGATGCGAAGAAACCAAAGGTAGATGAGCAAGAGAAATCTGTGGAAGAAGAAAGGCTTGAGAAAGAAGAAACAAAGGCGAGTCCTGTTTCTGTTGGGTATAAGAACTTCAACAACTCTGTGGAGATGTTTGATTACTTTTACAAGTTTCTTCATTTCTGGCCCCCCAATTTGAATGTCAACAAGGTATCTGTCTTTATCTGTGATCTTGTTTTGGTTACCTACTTCATCTTTCTTTATCTGTGATCCTTGAATCTTCATTATATATTTCATGTCTCTAATCACTAGATGCCATCATGACTTAATTTATCTTTGATTGTTTGATTCATAGTTTTAGTGTCGTTTCTCTTTGATTAAATGTTTTAGGTTATTAAGAGCTTATTTGCTATTTATTAGGCTTGTTTTTTGACTTTATTGTCTTATTATGACTTGCAACAAGAAAATAAACCGACTTATATAAGCGGAAAAATAAGATCGGAAAATAAGCTATTAATAAGCTAAAACAAACACCGCTGAAGTGATCAATTTATAGCTTTTGAGTAACATATTTCATGAATTAGTACATAATTGACAGGTTGTTTGTTACAATCTTTTAAAGCAAAGTTACCACCTTTTAACTCATGTGATGTTTTGTTCATACATGTTTTATGTTTTGTTAGGCTATGTGTAATAGGTTCCCCTTCACTTCCCTCTTGCCACTTGTCATGTTCACTTCTCTTTCCTTTCTTCTTCCCTTCCCTACTAGGGGTGTTAAAAAAACCAAAACAAAACCGAAAAAACCGATACCCGTAAACTCGGGTACCGTTAAACACGGGGCGGGTTCGGTTTTTAAAATTCGATATCCGTACGTACCCGTCCCGCCCCGTATGCTTTTAACATATATATATATGAAATAACAAAACTATTAGAAAACTTAAATTCCTCAAAACTACTTAACTTACCTCAGGTAGCCCCTACCGTCTCCCCCAATACTTTTTTTTGAGCTTCGATATCGAGAGTTTGCAAGCTTGCAACGATCGAGAGTTCAACATGGAGACATTGAAATCGATCAACAATGTCAACTTTAATCATATCGGTTTTTTGTTTCTACGAGGCTCTCATCGAAGATCTGTTTGATTTCTGCTAGTGATTTATTCATTATTGTTGACTTGTTTCTACCATTGTTTATTATTTTATTATGAATCTAAACTTGTTGAAAACAACAAAAATAAAAAATAGTTTAATTTTAGGGTACCCGTGACCCGAACTGTGGATACCCGCCGGTGCGGGTACCCGCTGTTTGCGGTTCGGTTTCGGTTTCAAAAACTAGCTACCCGACCCGCAGTTGTGGTTTGCAAAAATTTCACTACCCGTCCCGCCCTGTCCCGTGAACACCCCTACCGTTAATAAGTAAATAACTTGAAATTAACATTTCTATTCATAATCATGGTTTATAACTTACCTTGCCTCACTCTCACAATTGAGTCTTATACGTGCAGTATGTTCCCAAAGTCTACACATGAAACCTTTTCAAATAAGCTTTATCAGACTTTCCGAAATCACAAACGCTTTGTGAAACCGAAGCTGTCACGTACAGATTTCACAATTGCCCATTATGCTGGAGAGGTATGCGTTTTAGCCAAATTGTGCTAATAAATGTTATAAAGTTACTTTTTGATTGTACCTTGTTTAATTGTAATTTTCAGGTGCAATACCAATCTAATCAATTTCTTGACAAAAATAAAGACTATGTGGTTCCTGAACACCAAGACCTGCTGGGTGATTCAAGATGCTCTTTTGTTGCTGGCCTTTTCCCTCCAATTGCTGAGGAGTCTCCCAAATCTTCTAAGTTTTCTTCAATCGGGTCTCGTTTTAAGGTATCTTTATATATAGTTGTAGAGGTGGCAAAAATGGACAAGTGAGGGCAGGTTGGGTAATGGGTTCCGATTAAAATTGGTAATATTTTGCTACAGGTCAAAAATTGATACATTTTGTGTCCTAATTTTTAAACATATATAAACATTTAGCATCTATGATTACAAAAATTGTATTGATAAAAAGATAGCTGTACTTTTTGAATAAAACGATTTACTAGGTTTTATGCATTCAGTGTACACTTTGGGTGATTTCGTGCTTTTTTACACGCTACTTTCTAAGCTGGTTCCTTTGAATGTACCTGTCTGACCTGTTAGAGATGAAATGTAGCCCGAATAAACTATATTTGCACGTAAATGAGTCGAAATTGTTCCCTCTACATATTTCTGATTTTTTTCTGTGCCACTTGACTCGAAAGAGGTGAGTTTCCTTGTGCATGTTAGGTACACTAACATGAAACTAATTGATGCAGTTGCAATTGCAACAACTGATGGAGACACTAAATGCAACGGAACCTCATTATATAAGATGTGTAAAACCAAATAATCAACTGAAACCTGCCATATTTGAGAATGTCAACATCTTGCAACAATTGCGATGTGGTGTGAGTACACTAAATTATTATTACCTTTTTCTCTTACTGTTTAATAATTAGAGGTGGCAAAATGGGACAGGTTGGGTACGAGCTAAAGTGGGTCATTTATGTTTGTTAGTTACAAACACTGTATTACCAAAAAGAATATTAATTTCCTTATAAGATGATTTAGGACATTGTAACTGTAAGCATTTGATCCATTTCAGTTTTAGCTTATTTTGTTTCTACCTTTCACCATACCAGACTTGTATGTGACTAATTATTTTTTTTTATAGGGTGTTTTAGAGGCTATCAGAATCAGTTGTGCTGGTTATCCTACCCGTCGTCCTTTCTATGAGTTTATAAACAGATTTGGACTTCTTGCCCCTGAAGCCTTAACAGGATGGTAGAACTTTCCTTCATCCTCAAATGTATTTGTCTTTTATTTTCATCTTCAAGGTCTTTTCATTTACTATTTGTGGATTTTTGTAACCTTAAAAAACATTTGCTTACTGTCTCACGTAGTTATGACGAAAAGACTGCATGTGGAAAGATATTAGAAAAGAAGGGACTCAAAGGCTTTCAGGTATATATATATTCATGCGAGCATGTGTCATATATCTATGTATCTAAAGTGTGAATAGACTCTGATATGATCTCCACATCTTTACTTATACAGATTGGTAAAACAAAGATTTTCTTGAGAGCTGGACAGATGGCAGAACTAGACGCAAGGAGAACCGAAGTCCTCAGCAGTGCAGCACAAACTATTCAAAGGCGAATTCGAACTCATATTGCTCACAAACAGTTCATTGAAGTTCGGCAGGCTTCGGTCGTAATACAATCTTCTTTTAGAGGTGAACCTTTGGTGTATTAGAGGTGGTGAAATGGGCGGGTTGGGTTATGGGTCAAAATGGGTAATTTGTGGTGTGGCCCACAAATGGTTTGGGTTGGGTTGACCCAGAACATTTAATGTCCATTTTTTAATTAAAAAGTTCTTTTGTCAAAAATCATAAACAAAATTTCTAATATTTGAAAAATAATCACATTTATTGAATAAAATAACCTTGGGAGGTTTTATGCTTTTAAATTTACACTTTTGACAACTTTCAACATGTTTGGCCCGTTAGAGATAGTACATAAGCAGAATCGACCATCATGTCATCTTTCAAACTATTGCCTTCGACTTTAATTATCATGATATTGTTCAAACTGTACATGTGTAACTCCAATGATATTTAGGTAGATTGGCTTGCAAACGTTTTGATGAACTAAGAAGGATAACAGCTGCTATAAAAATCGAGAAGAACTGGCGTAAATACCATGCATCGAAGGCTTACAGCAGGCTACGGGTTTCGGCGCTTAAGGTGCAGATGTCCGTACGTGCACTGAAGGCGTGTAAGGAATTCAAATTAAAGAAACAAACTAAAGCCTCAGTCAAACTTCAGGTTGATGTGATAATGCTGACATACATTTAACCATTCATTTTGTATAGAGGTGGCAAAATGGGCTGGTTGGTGATGGGTCAAAACTTATTCTGGGCAAATGGGGCAACTTATTAGAACAGGTCAGGTCCAGTTGGGCTGACAGGCAAACAACTTTTTTTTAATCTTTTCTTTTCTTGACTTATAAAAATAAGTAATGTTTTAAATAGGATTAAGCAAACTCTATCATTACATTGATAATATAGTTCTAAACTACTTAAGAGGTTTTAAGCATTTGGGCTAATTTTCGACCCATTTGACACCTTGGCCCACTTGGCCCATTCTACTTGTTTCCAATTTAACTAAATTTTTTAGATTTTATCCATTTGCTCATTAGTAACTTAATTTTACCCATTTACCTGTAAATTGGTCGAAACTCAAAAGTGTCTCCTCTAATCTTATAGCTTATAAACTACAAGGATCTAAATTATACTTTTCCCAGACCCAATGGCGTTGTCATAAAAGTTCTTCATACTACAAAAGGCTAAAGAAGGGAGCCACAGTTACACAATGCAGATGGAGGGGGAAAATGGCAAGGAGAGAATTACGAAAACTTAAATTGGTTCGTTCCAATAATGCTATTTTCTTTCATGATGCTATTTTTGCCTTATAAGATCAAATATGAACTACATCCTACCTTTCTGCAGGCTGCACGAGAAACAGGCGCACTTAAAGAAGCAAAAGATAAGCTTGAAAAACAATTGGAGGAACTAACATGGCGTTTGCAGTTGGAAAAACGCTTAAGGGTAATGTTTTGATATCTAATTGCTAAAAACATTACATCTTTTTGTGATGAAATCCAAGTATAGGTAAGATCAGGTTAATGGTTGGGTAATAGGTCAACATCGTTTCCGGTTAAAATGGGTAATTCTTCGGTCCGGGTTAAGTTGGGTGAACTGTTGAGTTGTGGAGACTGATAAGTATCCGGGGAGAGTGCCACTGCCGCGACCTAGCATTGTAAGAAATATCTCTAGTTTAGCCTTGGACGTAGCACGATCACCCTGATCGTGTGAACCACGTGTTCTTTACCGTTTCACAAATTATATCCGTGTGTTTGTGCGCTACTGTGTGTGTCAAATCCTAACATGAACATCGAACACTTTCTGTCAAAAAATATAGTTTAAATAAATAATTAGTGTGTCAAATACAATTATAGAATTAGTATTAAGCCAATAATAATCTATAATTTCTAATAAAATGATTTAGGATGTTGTATGCATTTAAAATATACTTTGGGCAACTTTTGGCCCATTTCCTTTTAAGCTATGTTTTTATATCTGACCTGGTAGGGATAAAACATAAACTGAATTGACTCATTCACAAGTAAACAAGCTGCCACCTCTTATGTTGAGACACATTTGCATCATCGAAAGAAACCATCATTATTATAATTTTCATTTTCCAGACTGACTTGGAAGAAGCAAAAGCCAGTGAGGCTCACAAATTTCAAAATTCTTTGGAAGCTTTGCAAAGAAAACTTGATGAAGCAAATGCCACAGTAGTTAAGGAAAAAGAGGCAGCCAGGAAAGCTATTGAAGAAGCACCTCCTGTTATTCAGGAAAAAGAAGTAATCATTGAAGATACTAAAAAGGTTGAATCTTTGACTACGGAGGTCAATAATTTAAAGGTAATGTACTCAAATAAAGTATCCTGCTATTTTATTTTGGCATATATAACGTGTGAAAACTGAAAAACATTCTTTTGTTTTTCTTTATGATCATAATTTGTTGATATGTGGACATATCAAACGAATCTCAGAACCTATCTAGTTCCCAATGTAAGATTATCTAAAACGAAAACTAATAATGATGCAAAAGTCATGATAATCATAAAACTCCAATAGAGAATGCAAACATCACTATGATACATAACCTTGTAGTTAAAAAAGAACATGCCCGTCTTCCTGAGCTCATTAAATTTGACTTCAGAAATTGGATTTTCACATGGTAATTTTCAGGGACAAAATAACTACTACTTTCGTAGAGCATATTGCTTGGTGTTTTATATTTTGATCATGAAAAGGATGTTTTGTGTTTATCTTTTACTTAATTTTTTTTCCCATGTAGGCGTTGTTGGAGTCAGAAAAGCAACACTCTGCTAATTTAGAGAAGAAATATGCTGAATCTCAAGAGTGCTGTGAAGAAAGACTCAAAAGGTTGGAGGAATCAGAAAATAAGGTCCAGCAATTACAGGATTCTCTTAGCAGGTTACATGACCATTCCAATTATTCATTTTCACAATTCAGAGTTTCATTTTATCTTAGGGCTAATTGTGTAAAATAGCAAACATACTTTCACCTTTTTCCCATTTATAGCGAACACACAATTACTGGTGACATATACAAATACTGCTGACCTGGACAGTTTATATGTCTGGATATGCAATGTGGTGTCCAAGTAAAAGCCTAATGTTGACAAACCACTGGTTTTATTGCTATGGTTGGTAAAAGTTGTAAAGTGGTTTGTTTTTATTGCATATTATAAGTTTCCATAAGCGGGGAGAAGATAAAAATAGGTTGCTACTTCACACAATTTCCCTTTTAGTTTAAGATGTTTCCACATTTCCAAGTCCAATGAGAACAGCAATTCCCAGAAGTTCGTTCACTATTTTTTACACATTCCTAAATTTAAAGAACGATCTGAAAAGAACATTTGAACTAGGGTTTACACTAACAATGTTTTTTCAGATATACAAGTTGACTCCGTGTCTCAAGATAAAATACAGTTTTATTTATTTTTTAATCCACAACTGATATGCCCTTTCTAAATTTTCTTATATAACACTGTAGGGTGTAGCATTTGTTTAACTTTTTCATTCTACGCAGGCTGGAAGAAAAGCTACAGAATTTGGAATCAGAAAACAAAGTCTTCCGCCAACAATCTGTGTCAATGGCACCTAATCTGGCATCTAATCTGGCACCTAATCTGGCACCTAATTTGGCACCAACTAATAAGTTTCTCTTGCGTTCCAAATCTATCCTCCAGGTATTCTTGGGGAAATCTTACTAGCCGCATGGGATAAATAATATTAGTAAAGGTGGCAGTTTCTTAGTTTGGGTTAAATTATATTGTTAGTGGGTCACATGGGTAAAATAGTTTAATCTATCTATAAAAATTTGGGTTAAACAGGTTGAAAGTCTCTTGAAGTGTATAAAGTCCTAAATCATTTCACTTAGAAAAAAAAATAATTGTAGCATTAATAATATACTCATTATAATCATATCTCGTATGTTAATTATTTATAAAATTCACAAGAATTAGCACAAAGAAGCATTGGCGGATCAACTGAACACAGCCCGGCCTAACCTGTTTGACCTGTTACCCAATCCACTTGTTTTTGCCACCTCTAAACAATTCCATGGTGCTTTGTGATAACCCCAACTTTCGATCTTTGCAGAGGTCCGAGAGCAGTCACTTATTTGGAGATACAAAGCCACCTCTTGTATTGTTTTCTCTTGAACTCAATCTAGATTCATAAAGAAATTTGTGTTTTTGCCGTAACCTTTTCTTTTTTGGTTTTAATTATTTAATTAGGAACTGCATAGCCTGTCGATGAACCAAAGGGATCTTTCAGAACTTGATGACAAACCACAAAAATCACTTAATGAGAAACAGATCGAGAATCAGGAGTTACTTATTAAGTGCATTGCACAACATATAGGGTTTTCAGGGAGTAGACCAATTGCAGCCTGTATAATTTACAAATGCCTTCTCCAATGGAGATCTTTTGAAGTTGAGAGAACAACTGTTTTTGATCGCATCATCCAGACCATAGGTCATGCAATCGAGGTTCAAACTATGTTTAAAAATAATATATCTCAATATTTTTATTCTCCTTGGTAGTTTTTTCTGCTAAGTCTTCTTTATGCTTTGTGTATCAAAAGAAATCCCAGGATAACAATGATATATTGGCCTATTGGTTGTCGAATGCTTCAACTCTTTTGCTTCTACTCCAGCGCACTCTCAAAGCAGGTGGTGCAACAGCTGGATTGGGCCCACAACGTCGTCGATCATCAGCTACTCTTTTTGGGAGGATGAATACTGTAATTTGATATTCTTCTGTCTACTTGTGTATTCTTTAAGGTGCTAAAATGTGTGGGTTGGATAAGAGGTCAAAAGTTTTTTTTAAGGTGCTACTTGTGTAAAATGTTTACTTTATTATTTAATTAAAAAAATCTTTTCTTTTCAATAAAATGATTTAGGATGTTTTAAGCACTAAACTTAAGCTTTGAAGACTTTTGGTCCATTTGACCCGTGTCCTTTTTAGTTAAGTTTTGTAGCATTTGACTTGCTATTGATAAAACATAGCCCAAATTGACCCGTTCATTAGATTTCTTTCTTTTTCTTGTTTTTTGCCACTATTCTTAAAAGGCGTTGAATGATTTCTTGTTAGAGTTTCCGTGGAGCTCCTCAAGGAGTGAATCTTTCCTTTCTTAATGGAAGCCTGAGCGCATTAGATGCTGTAAGCCAAGTAGAAGCCAAGTATCCTGCTTTGCTATTTAAGCAGCAACTCACGGCATATGTTGAAAAAATATATGGAATGATTCGAGATAATTTAAAGAAAGAGATATCTCCATTGCTTGGGTTGTGCATTCAGGTAATTAAAAATCTTTTAATTCCATATGGTAGCAACGTATGTAAATCTTTTTAGCAGCCTACCATTTGTTAATCAATAATAGCAATGTGCTTTCAATTCAAATTAAACAGGCTACCCATATCAACAGTTATGCGAAAAGGCAAAGAATGTAAAGTATGTTGGTATAATTGATAAAAGAAAAAAATTATGTTGCTATAAATGGTAAAACGGTGAAAGTAGGTTGCTATTTTATAAGGTTAACCATTTATTTCTGCTAGCTTTTCTTCTTTTTAATTGTACTTATGGTATTTAATCACAGGCACCAAGAACTTCCAGGGCAAGCCTAGTAAAGGGAGCATCACGCTCGGTTAATAATGCAGCTCAACAAGCTCTGATTGCTCACTGGCAAGGAATTGTAAAGAGCCTAGGAGATTTCTTGAACACATTAAAGACAAATCATGTTAGTGGCATTTTTGTTTCTTTAACCTTTTGATATTTCTTCTTGTTTTTCCTATTAACTTCAAAATAAAATAAAAATATATGTTTTGGCCACATAGAAGAAAAATAAAGAGGTGACTGTTTTTGAGCATTTACGAATGGTTGATCTGGGTTGTGTTTAAAATCTAATGGGGAAAAAGGTCAAATAAAAAGCTAAAAGAACCACCTGAGTCGTGTCAAATGAAGATCTATATTGTTAGTGCAACTGTGCAAGAATATTATTCTCGCAATCATGAATAATGCCTTAATCTTTTATAAACCAATTAAAAATGGACTAAGGTTTGCTCATCGCTGATTCCGTCCCGTCCAAAGACTTTTTGATGTGTAGTGCGCTGAGCTTTTTCTCGCAGCGCTAAGTGTATTTTTCGACCTATACAAGAAATGGCCCATTTCAACTGAACTAGTTCTGAACTGTTTACCCAACCCACCCATCTAGCCATCTCAAAAAGAAATAATACCTTCCAACCGTTCCAAAATCAACGCAATATTGACTTAGCACCCACTGTTTATTTGCAAAATATCTAGACTGCCCTATAATGGCAAATAGAAGAATCTCGTGGACCAAAATCAATGTCATTGATGAACTGTTGAATTTAGTTTGAGACTTTGTTTATCTACTGGTAGCTTTTGTTAATTCTTTCAGGTACCACCATTTTTGGTCCGGAAAATTTTCACACAAATATTTTCATTCATCAATGTTCAACTGTTTAATAGGTATACTTTATCTGCCCAGATTGTATATCTTTTTGGATGTCCCTATGCACATATGTATATAATGTTGGTTTTTTTTGGCACGTCGGGCTGCAGTCTTCTTTTGAGACGCGAATGCTGTTCATTTAGCAATGGTGAATATGTGAAAGCAGGACTTGCTGAATTAAAAGACTGGTGTTACAATGCAACTGATGAGGTATTTCAAGTCTTGAACTTCTCATAGTGTTTGTTCCTTCTAATTTAGAGTTGCATAAACGGGCCTGAGCCTGAGACCTGTCCTGGGTCTGGCCGAAAAACCTCGGTCCTTTTAGGCCTGGAAGTTGCCATCAGCCCTTACATTTGATCAAAAAGTCTGGTTAGGCACAGTCCTAGGACCAATTAAGCATTTATGCCCGACCCTAAAGGCATGGTTCCTTGAGTTCTGAATTAGGTATAGTTAATCTCTTTTATGAGTTAAATTAATTTGGCATGTCATGTAGATGCATATTTGTATATCTTCATATATGTCTAAAGCATTTTTTCAGGGTCTTTTAGGACTGGGCCGAAGCCCGGTCTTTGTCACATCTATTTGTATTTGCTAAACAAAAGGTAGTGCAGTATGCAATCTAACTTTTTTCAGGGTCTTTTAGGACTGGGCCTAAGCCCGGTCTTTGTGCACATCTATTTGTATTTTCTAAACAAAAAGTAGTGCAGTATGCAGGTTCAGCATGGGAAGAGCTTAAACATATACGGCAGGCTATTGGATTTTTGGTAAATTGTTATCTTTTCTTTTACTACTTTATTTCTAGTTTCAACTTTTAAGTACAGAATTTGTGATTTATTATCATTCTGTCTGTTTTCACAAATATAATTCAATTCAGGTTATTCATCAAAAACCGAAGAAAACCCTGGATGAAATAAGTCGTGGCCTCTGTCCGGTGAGTAATATATGCTACACAGCGCTCTTTTTCTAACACTTTTAATCGTGTCTCAACTTCCATTCTTTTTTGGGGTTCTACAGGTTCTTAGTGTACAGCAGTTGTACCGGATCAGTACAATGTACTGGGATGACAAATACGGCACGCATAGTGTGTCCCCGGATGTAAGTTTGCATAGATGTTAAAGGTGGCAAATTTGTAATAATGGGTTGATCTGGGTTGTGTTTTATCTTAAATGGGTCAACTGAAAAACTTAGCTAAAGGGGAATGGGTTTAAAATTTACTCTAGTCTTGTTTTCTTTTACAGACAATCTCTTTAATCTTTTTATAGATGTTAAAGGTGGCAATTCGAGTTTTGACTCGGTCACTTATGAATGTGCTGCTTTGGGTTGTGTTTTATCTCAAATGAGTCGGAACAAAAATTTGCTAGAAGGGGAACAGGTTGAATGGTTGAAAGTCGCAAAAAGAGTCTTTTAATTGCATACAACAACCTAAATTCTTGTATTCAAAGATTCGTATCATTATGGTAATAATATAGTTTTTTTATTATATATATGTATATGTGTGTGTGTGTGTAAAAGGAGATAATTGTGTTTTCAGGTCAAACCAACCCCTGCTGGCCTGTTTCGACTCACACGTAACATCGACAGTTTCGTCCCCTTCCTGTTTTGACATGTTACTCAACCCGCGCACTTTGCCACCTTTAATATAACTGAGCCATTACTTGGTTCAAGTTTCCTTGAAATCAGACAAGTTTCTTGAGTTTTGGATGCTAAATTGAGTCATTGAAACCAATTATAGTATTATATTACGGTTGATATTGTGTTTTAAGGTTATATCCAGCATGAGGGTGATGATGACTGAAGAAAACAATGCAATAAGCAATTCTTTCCTTTTGGATGATGATTCCAGGTTACTTTCTCCTACCTCTATCTATTTTTAGCCAGCACTTTTTTAATTGGGCTCTTCATTTTGGCCCATTCGTCTTGTGTGATTGACGAGAACTAGATGTTGCAAAACGGGCAGCTTGTGTGGGTTTTGTTCAAAATGAAGTACTTTTTAATACATGTGCAAACGGGTCAAGTCTCGTTTGGCCGATCAATCGGAATATTTTTGTCTATTTTTTGGAAATTTATGTATTAAATGTTTATAAAAACTACCAATTTCTGTTTTAATAAAGCAATTTAGGAGGCTTGTAGTGTTTGGGCGACTTACGACCTGTTTGACCCAGTGGATATCAAGTGCACATCAGTAGAGACCAATTTCTAGGAATTAGATGAGTTAGAAATTGCTACCTCTATTTAGAACTTTTTGATCTTTTGCAAACAGATGACAATGGACAAAATTATTTTCGAAAAATGTTGCACTTTTCATGAGAGTAAAGAACATGTGCACAATTTTTTACACAAAAAATGGGCTTTTTAGCTATTGCTAATATTTTTCATATTCTTATTGATGCAGCATCCCTTTTTCTGTTGATGATATTTCAAAATCAATGGAACAAATAGAAATTGCTGATGTTGAGCCACCACCTTTAATCCGTGAGAACTCAGGATTTAGCTTTTTGCTGCCACGGGCCGACTAACGGTTGTTTTTCATACTGGATTAGGCCATATTCAACGTCATTTTATTCTTCTAAAAAGACACAAGAAAGTTTTTTTTGGAAGAAATGAGTAACTACTAACTAAAGTAGAGAAAGAAAGCGTTGTCTGGGCGAGACCATTGAATTTCTTTTCTTGACCCATCATGCGCCTGGTCTTTTGGCCTTCCAATATGTATATATATATATATTGTATGTTGTATATCTAGTTATTATTGCGTCTTTGTATAGACTATATATAGGGAAATTTTTTGCATTTCACTGTCGAACAATTGGTACGGATATTTGAGGACAGCAATTATGAACCTTCCCTCCTCTCGTTTTAAGCAATGTTGGTCTTTTCATATCAAGTGTGAAGTTTGAAAATAAAATTGTCCTCCCTGTAATGGAAATATGTCATTACAAAAGCAGCAAAAAATCACCTTGATTCATTTTATGTTGTAAAACATCAATCTGTTTTCTAGATTGAAATTGATACAATCTAAAACATGCTTTATAAGCTAGAATTTGCTATCAATGTTGTTATTAAATACAGGTAAATTCAAGTCAAAGTTGAAACTTTTATTACTTATTTCACCAAATCAAAGGTAAAACTAGTTGATTTTACATATATAAGATAAAATTAGCTCATTCTCTAGTATCTTGCTGTTTAATTTCCAAGAACAAAACATATCAACAAACAAAGCCAACAAGCATCGAGATAAAAACCCTAGTAATACCAGTATCGTTGATTTCGATATGACAGCCATCGGAGACAGTCTCAAGAAGGCGGAGAAACGAGACCTCGTGAGGAAGGAGTCCCGAGCACGGATGTCCTCAACTAAGACCGGAATTGAAGACAGGGTTGATAGAAGTAATTGTTTCCTTAAGTTTTTGCTAGCTTTAAGCTTCATGCATGATATCTTCCCCCATCTTTTCTACTCTTATCCTGCGGCCGTCGGTTTAGAGGTCGAGTATCGACGTGGCGGCAGGTTGCCGGAGTGCAGCATTTTCCTTAAACTCTCACACTTCGACGGAGAAAAATCAAAATATATACTTTATACCTGAGTAAAGAAATTGAGATTTCAGAAAAATACCCGTATTCTATTTATTTTCTTATTTTTCACTTACTAGTTTAATACCATGCGTATATGTTAGGCCCATTTAAATTGTATCAAAGTGTAGTAAATATATTATGGGTGAAAATCTCCTTTGTGTAGATACAAGGATTCGTAAGTATTTATTATTTTGTAATAGACTAGTTTTAGACTATTATTGTAGAGAGTGAAAGGTCAAGGGCCTATTTTGTATTTACCCATTATTATGGGTAAGTAGTGTAGTTTATTATGTATAAATAGAATTCAAGTCACAACTTAAATTCTAAATTTTCATATATTCAGTAAACATTGAAGAGATTTAGTGTGTGTTCTAATGTGTAGTGTGTATTCTTCATCTTCTACATACTTGTTCCACTATATTGTGTGAGTTTATGTTAGTTTCACTATCTGATACTTGAATCTTGGACCAACAAGTGGTATCAGATCAAGGAATGGAAACTTATATCATCCTTGCTTGGTAAGAATCTCTTATTCTTTGGTTGTTCATCTTTCTAGTTCTTCAAGTGGATTTTTATTATTCTTGGTTGAAAAAGTCTAAAATCTTGTGCTTTGATGTATATGAACACTAAGGTGCTGTTTGATTTGATGGAATGTTAGGAATTGGAATCTTGGAATGAATTTGAAGGGGAAGGAATTTGATTTGGAAAGTAATTTCTTCCTCTTTGTGTTTGTCAAGACAATGGGAATTAAAAGGGAGAATCTGAAAAGCGCCCTAATCCCTGTCGTAGCCGCCCCCAACATCGCCGCTTGCCACCACCACCGTAGCCACCCCCTAACATCGTCGCTCGCCACCACCACCGTAGCCCTAATCCCTGCTCGTGACCACTGCCCTAACGCCGCCACCACCTATGAAGTCATAATCATTGGAACACCTCCGAAGACAAAGTTGTGAAGACGAAGACGAACGAGAAGAGGCCGTCGCCACCACCGTCAAAGCCACCGTCGAAAGTCGAAGCCCTAATCGAAGACATCGTTACTCGTCACTCGTCGAAGGTCGAAGGCCTAATCGCAGGTCGCTGGTCGAAGGTTGCCGGTCACCAGTCGAAGGTCGCTACTCGCCAGTCACCGGTTGCCGGTCGCCAGTCACCATATCGTGGGTACTGGGTAGCATGAAGGAAGGAATTTGAATTCCTTAGCTAAATGGAAGGAATTTGAATTCCATTGTTCAAGGGAAAGTTTTCCATACCAAGATTCCAATTCCATACATCAAAGGTGAACTAAACATAAGAATCTCTAGGAATTGGATTCCAATTCCTACAAATTCCATCAAACCAAACAGCACCTAAGAGGTTGTTAAAAAGAGTTTGTGGGTCTTTTGGAACTAATTTCCAAGCAAAAACAAGCAAAAGTTTGAGATTTTGGAAGATTAGTTTGAAGTTCCTGCTAGTGCACCAAAGTTGTTCTTGAAGATTAACCCATCCTCATGCATCCCACACCATTCTTCACTTGAGAGCCATCTTCACTTTGGCTCACCCCTTCTTGTCGGCCATCTTATTTTGGATTGCTCAAAACTTTCTTTTCACTTCACCAAAGCAGCAAAACCACATTTCAAGTAAGTACCAAGCCTTACAAGACAAATGCTATTTGACTTAGAAGTAGGTGCACTTGTCTGAAAAGTTTGTTTGACTTATTCTGTTGTGAGCTATCTTGTCTGTGAACTATCTTGTTTGTGAGCCATCTTGTGAGCTATATTGTCTGTGAGCTATCTTGTTTGTGAACTATCTTGTGAGCTATCTTGTTTGTGAGCTATCTGGAACTATCTTATGAGCTATCTTGTGAACTATTTTGTTAGCAAAGTATGAACTAAGTTCTTAAACCAAAACTATACACGTTAGGAAACATTACAACTTTAGCTCACACAATTATAACTTTAGCTCACATCATTCCAACTTTAGCTCTCACCATTCCAACTTTAGCTCGCACCATTCCAAATTTAGGTCTCACCATTACAACTTTAGCTTGCACCATTTCAAGTTTAGCTTGCACCATTCCAACTTTACCTCTCATCATTCCAACTTTAGCTCGCACCATTCCAACTTTAGCTCTCACCATTATAACTTTAGCTTGCATCATTCCGACTGTAGCTCGCACCATTACAACTTTAGCTCGCACAATTCCAACTTTAGCTCACACCATTATAACTTTAGCTCTCATCATCCCAACTTGAGCTCGCATTGTAATATTCCGAAATTTTATTATGACCTTAACATTGATTAAATAGGTATCTTCATTGTTCAAAAGAGATTGTGGTTCATATTTATAAAAGAAGCCATGGTATATCATAGTATAATTGGAATTATTGTTTTAAGTGTTATATTAGTTATTTAATGATATTTGCCCATGAAGCATAATTTATAATTCACATGGTACAATTGATTAAAGCCATGAATGATAATAATGACTAATATTATAAGTTATGTATTGTATGTGTTAGTTGGGTGAAACCTTAGGGGCTAAAGGTGTCAAGTTTGTAAGTGTGGGGGCTGATTGTGTAAAATGTGAAGTTATAAGCCCCAACTCAGATATTTTTACTCATTTTTGGGGGCTTTGCTTCTGGAATTCTCGAGAGAAAGAAGGGAATAGGAGGAGAAGATGGAGACCTGAAGGTATCACAAGGTTTGTGTTGATTTTGTTGATTATAAGATCAAATTGAAGTGTTCTAGCAATGTTTCTACCATGTAACCTTTGATTTGGGTAAAAATTGAAGCTTGTCAAGATATGGTTAGTAAGTTCTAACTCTTAATCTTGTTGAATCTTAGTGTTAAATGGTGAGTTTGATAGTTTATTGTTGAAATATTGTGAAAAGGTTAGTAAATGGGCCAAAAATCCTTGAATTAGGGTTTAATTACCCAAGTTATGATGGATTTTAGTTATGTGGTTGTTTTGTGCTGTGTTTTGAAAGTTAAAAGAGTTAATTGGTTGCTGCATTTGAGTTTTGTTGAAAAGTTTTGAGTTTGGCCGATTGAACACAAGAAAACAGCAAAATGGCACTGTTCACGCCGGGCTTGCGGCGCGAGCCCTTTTTCTCGCGGCGCGAGGCACCCTGCAACCTTCAAAAAATCATTGTTTTGACCCCAATTGACCTTGTATTTGATTGGGGATTGATTCTAATATTTTAGAGGAGTTATATGGAGTCTTAAAGACCCAAAATGAGTGTTTAAGCTTGGTTTTGAGTATATACTCTTAAGGAATCTTGTTTTTGGCTAACTTATGCAAGTTGGCCTTGTGTTTTGTGATCATAGGCATATGATCAAGAGTTTGAGATTTGGTTTGGTTAGGGTTGTGATCCTCATCACACCCTCAGGTGAGTACACCCTGCGGATACCCAATTTTGTAAAGCTTACAAGTCATCACAAATGTGAAATGTGTTTTATATGTTTGGCAAATTGTTTTATGAAATCTATTG
>JAUEJL010055463.1:0-19730 GCA_032274825.1 Drosophyllum lusitanicum | reverse complement strand
AAAGGCCACAAGAATGTTTTTATTTTTTTGCTTCTTGAAAAATGACGCACGGTCACATGCATACATACCGCCTTTGTGTATGTACTCTCTCTATTCTCGAGTTTAATAAGAAGAGGAAAGGAAAAGAAAAGAAATGAAAAGAAATTCTTTCCTTGGAAATCCTTTCATTGTTTGGAGAAGTGATTTTAAGGTAAAATAAGCATAACTTTTCCCCGCTTATCCCTCCATAACCATTTCATTCGCTTTTCTTTCTTAAATAAAACTTGAAAACACCTATTTTTTTAGTTTCCTTCAAAATCCTTTCATTTTCTTCGTGAAAAGAACTCGAGATTAGGGTGTAAGAATATTAAAAATAGAGGAAAATAATAAAATTATGTTATGTATTTACTCTTATAAATATCAAACTTTAAAATTAAATTTTAAAAGTAAAGAATTCCTTCAAAATGTAAATTTATAATAATCAAGTTTTGTTAATCTTGTATCTTAACTTTAAGGAAGAATTTGACTTTCAAACAAGTTTTATGTTGGATCAACTTCTTATATAAAATAAGAAAATTAAATTGAACCCAAAGAAAATAAAATTTTGAAAATATTAAATTCATATTCAAATTAACAAAAATAGAAAAATCTGAAACATAAATATTGAAATTGACAAAAATAAAAAAATCTAATTCGATTTTGACCCAATTAGGTTACGAACAATTACAATAGCTATGGGCTACAAATTAGATAATTATGACTTTATCTAATTAAAGCCTAAAAATACAAAAACCTCAATTTAATATTTTAATAATAACAATTTTTATATTGTATTTAATACGATACTGTATTTATAAATCTAATTTAATACGAATATAATAAGTTTATAAAAATATTTATTATTTAAATACATAAATTGTTTGGCAATAAAATGAATAGAGAGTATTTTCAAATACGAATGATCATACATGGTTTTTTAAATAAAAGTGGAAACCTTGGTTTTAAAAAACATAAATTTTAAATCACCTAACAAATGAGTTAGTTGATTCAAAATCCAAGATGTGAGCTTTCTTATGTTGATAAATCTCTTAACAAATCTACACATTGATAAGAGAGACAACAAAAACCAATGGATAATAGATTTAACCAAATGGGTTAAAGTTAAATCAAATCTTTAGTACTATCATCTGGATTATATGTTGAGAAATCTTTATTACAAGTTATTCAAACAAGGTTTTTAGAGAATCTGAAATTCAAAAGTGTTAACAAATAACACATTACATTCAAAAGAGAAAATACAAAGTTTGAACAGAACTGAGCTGCCCATAGGTGACCGTGGGTGCGATCGGCAGGCACCCATATCTAAAAAATTGTTCTTTCGTTTCTCTCTATAAAAGTCACACCTATGACAGATCATTTCTATTGACACTTTCCCCTCTCTATTTTGGAAATATTGTGAGCATTTTCTAAATTTAAAGTCCGATTTCTTGAGTTGTTAACAAATATTCTATTCAAAAAAGAACAACTCAACGGTGATCTCTTCCAACTAAGAGACGTTGATAGTAAAGACAACTCTCAGTGGAAGGTCAAAGAGTAGACATAGGTTAGATTCGTTAATATCTAATTGAACCACTATAAATCTGGGTGTCATCATTCTCTCTCCCTACTATTTACATATTTTTTACATATCTTGCATCTAATTATTTACTAATTGCTTCGGTTGCGGATAACTATATTTTTAAAGTTGAAAGATAATTTCAAAAAATAGACGTAGAAACTATTCAATTGCCCTTATGGTTTCTACAATTTACATGATAACCGATGGATTGACGGAGAGAACAATGTACGTGATACAACGAAACTTGAAGAACTTGTTTAGGGTTAACACCAACAAAATGTCACCACATAGCAAATCGACCCAAATCAGATTTTGAAGCCAACTACTCTTGTCAACAGAAACATGAAACATGATCACCATGCAATGAACAAACACTTGATGGAGTTGAATGGTTCTTTCTAAATGAACAAAGGTGCTTAATTGGAGTGATATGGTTCTTTCTGATGAACATGCACATGATAAGTCGGAGTGATTTGGTATCTGGTTTCTTATTAAAGGAACGAAGGTGATGAGTTGGGTCGCCGTCCGGGTCCATGTAGTTAAAAAGGCTCCACGCCTAATCTATACTATATTATAAAGCATTTAGATGTTTTTAATTTCTTAATTTTAAGTAATTTGAAATTACTAATTTACCCTTAATATTATAATTAATGGAAACTATTAAATAAAGCAACTATTTGATGGAGTTAATGACAATCTTATATATCATTTTAATAACTAAATCTTCCAAAATAAAGATTATTTAAAAAATTAAATCAATACAAATTAACTTAATAATTAAACTTTTCATATTAAATATTCTATCATATAATAAATATTTTAACTTAACTATTAAAAATTGCGTATAACTATAAATATTAAATCTAAATAACATACAACCTTAATTTATAAAAATTGTTGGATTTTTTTGAATGGGTAATATAATTAACATAGAATAGAGTTAAAAGGTCAACTTCTTGTTGAATTTTACCATTCATGTAAAATTTTACTAACAAATTATAGTTTAGAAAAGAAACAAATCACCATTGTTTTAACAACGGACAAGTTATCGAGAAAAAAAATATTTGTAACCGCTGCATTACGCTGATACAATGCTAATTATTCTAAAACCATGATGTCATAAAACATGAAAAATCAAAATTCGACTAAATAAAAGGTTATGATCGATCGATTCAAATTTATTTAAGAAATGTTGATGTCATAAACGTTTTCTTTTATATAAGCGAGATTATTTTTTTTAACCTTTGTATAAAATAATCTACTATGGAGTTCGTAAGTAAAGTCTATATTTTAAAGGAGTAATCGAATGTTTAATCATGCATAAATTGACTTTGAATAATATTTCTAACTCATCATATCTTCTAAACACGTTTTTAATACTTAATATTTAATTAAAACATATAACAAAAAAATATATATAATTTTTGCTATTGGATAATAGTTAATTCATTAAAGGGAAAAAAAAGTATACATAGTTAACTGACTTGTAATGTAGGTATTGTTTCACTCACAAACTATTTAAATGAATGTCATTATATCATTTCGCTGTAAACTAGCTTAAGTGACTTGTGAGTGCAACAACATTTAATCTTTTATGAATAATATCTCTATATAGATACAAATTTTTTTGAACGGCTTATAAATCTATCTAAATTTGTTTACCCCATGACTTGAACTTATGACTGTATGTCATGTACAACATGAAACTTAACTAAACTACCAGCATGTCATATTCAGAAGCAGATTCATTCAGAGTATTTGAATTATTCAGACCATAAAATCATTCGATGTTTAATTATTCTGTTTTAACAAACAGCCCCTGCTAAAGCTCAAACAAGACAAATCAATAGCATCCATCTGCAACCTAATTCTCATTGAATAACTAATATGAAGAGGTGTTCTTTGTCAGTATCTTGATTGTTGACTATAATTTCAAATGTAACCAGCTTGACTTTTATAAATTTCCACACAATGTTTTAGCATATACCCACTCTACACCTCACCAAGACCAATACTTTTCATACCTCAATCTCTCTCTCTCTCTCTCTCTCTCTCTGTTCATTCTCCCTCTAAATTTGCGCGCGAACAAGAGAAGATGAAGAACAATAGAAGCGGTGGGGGGAAAGTATCACCGAAATGGATTATCATTTTCAGCATCTTCAGTTTCGTATTAGGAATGCTATTTACAAACAGGTTTGTAGTTGTCTGTTTCATGTAATCGAAACTGAAATTGGGGTTTTAGCGATGATTTTAGATAAGGAAACCATTTTGATCGGTGGGTTTTTTGTAATTTGAATATGATTTGTATGAAATCAGATCCTTTTGGGTCTCTAATTTCTGCTGGTTTTGACTAATTTTTTAGGGTGTGGGCTCCGATTGAATCGGATGGAAGGATTATGAGACGGAAAGAACAAGAGATGAACATTATTAGCGATGATTGCAATACAAACAAGGTTTTTGATCATCACAAACATCTATATGGTTTTAATACTTTAGTGTTTATCGATTTTTGATGTGTTCTTGATCTGTTTGTTTCAGGATAATGATTTACTGGGAGAAGTTCATAAAACCCAAGAAGCAATCCAGTGAGTACTCTACATTTTATTAGTTTTTATTGCTCTATGGATGTTTGATTGTGTTAAAACTGTGGACCATTTGATCATTATGATAAGGTCTAGATCCTATTAACCATACTAGACAAGCTTAAACATAAAAGAGTTTTGAATGATCATGAGTTTTAACATACTGAAAATTAGATGATCAAATTAGATGATTGAATCTTAATGATCGAAATCACAATATACACATTAATAAAAATGGACCATCATTTTGAGGAGGCCAAAATTCATCAAATTTAAGATTTTATACTATAATTTGTAAGCACTCTATCAAATTTTAAAATTTGAAGGTAGCTAATCGTTCCTGGTAGCTCTCTTTGGCTTTGTTAATTAGCGCGTCCTGAAAGATTTTTTGTAAATCTTGGATCTACTATTGATTGAGTGATATGATTTAGATTTTTTTTTTGTTGGAATATAAATTGTTCTATTATTGGAGGTCTATCAGGTCACTTGGAAACTCGATTTCAGAGCTGAGATTGGAGCTCCCGCGCAATCAAAGTTCATCGAATGAAGTGAAAGATGAGAATGTTAATGGTAAAAAGACAGTGGAAGACAAGAGTGAAGCAAGGAAAAAGGCGTTTATGGTTATCGGGATTAACACTGCTTTTAGTAGCAGAAGGAGACGTGATTCTATTAGAGAAACATGGATGCCTAGGGGTACTGCTGCCTGTACTTGTTTATATGTTTATATATATTTTTATTTGTCTCCGCCTTTTATTTTACTAAAAATAGTTTAATTTTTGTTGTTGTTTGATTAGGTGAAAAGCTACTTCAGCTTGAGAAAGAAAAGGGTATTGTTGTTCGGTTCATGATTGGTCACAGGTAGCGTTGCTTTGCTTTTTTCCTTTCGTATATTCATTATCAATGCTTTTTTTGGTTGTTTATATTTGGCAAATCATAGGCCATTATGATGGTACACAATTGAATCATAGGGTATTGTTGTCCTTTTCATGATTTGCATGCTCAAAAAGCTGGTTAAGTTGTAAATCAGTGTGCCAATATTTCTCTTCTGTTACAATTTTTATTCAGCAAGACATGTACAAACCAAAGATGGGGATCGTTAAAAGCTACATAAAGTATCAATTTAAGCTAGAAACACTAGAAAACCTAATCAACATTGAATTTTACCAGAAATTGAGTTTTTAATTGAGAAAATCGTTAATAGTTGGTCACTACTTGACTAGTGTTGTCCCGCAATGGTCTAGCAGTTGAGGGCATGGAATCTGCAGTGGAGGTGCAGGGATCAAACCCTGGTACATGTCTTTTAACTTTGGGTTACACCATTTACCTCCTACATGTTGGCCATGGGTCCGGTCAACAACAAACAAAACTATTCTATGCATTAATTTTTTTCTTTTTTCATAATTAATGATAAATATTAGTATGGATTTAGATGTCTTCCTCTCGTCTCTATAACTCTATCATGTTTCTCTATTGTATTTAGTAACACATCTTTTATCTTTTATCTTTTAATCTTAATAAAAGACTTAACTTGAATAAAATCTATTAGACAATCCTAGCCATTGATTTAGATAAACAATTTAATTGTCAAATTTGAACCTTCCATTTTGGTAAAAATTGAAATCCAATTTTGACTTTTTTGGTCAATAATCACAAATACTACGCAATCAAACTTGATTCAAGATATTTTAATCAACATTTAAAAATTGCAAAAGCCATCTTAATTTTATATTTTTAAGACTTCAAAATGTTTTTATGACAAGATCAAATGTTTAATTTGTAATAAACAATTGTCATATGATGTTAAATTTGATTATTATGTGAGTAATAT
Organism: Drosophyllum lusitanicum; assembly: GCA_032274825.1. Classification (NCBI taxonomy): domain Eukaryota; kingdom Viridiplantae; phylum Streptophyta; class Magnoliopsida; order Caryophyllales; family Drosophyllaceae; genus Drosophyllum; species Drosophyllum lusitanicum. The sequence continues at coordinate 13,723 of JAUEJL010055463.1, read as the reverse complement.
TAAAATTAGAGTTATTTTAATACAACTATAAATTATCTCTTCATAAATATTTTGATTCATACATTCTTTGAATCAAGCCGTGTAATACACGAGTATTTAAACTAGTACTTAATAATAAATCAATGTATACATCTAAAGATTTACGTTCTTTACTTTTATGTAAGACTTTTAATATAATAATATCGAATACGTGATCATTTTCTTGTGCACCGGTGAATATAACTTATTTTAAATATATTGAAATAATGATTTATAGTTTTTACTTTTAATTACAAATGCATATATTGTTATAGTATAGTGTTTCTGTTTTCAATTGATGATTTTATAGTTTGATTATAAGGAATTTATTAAAGTCTAGATTTTTATATGTATTATGTAATTTAATGGTATATATACTTGGTTACCCAAAAAAATCTATATCAAATCGGGCTCTGATATTCATAAACCTTCACGAGCTAAATCAACCCCGACGAATCAAATAATCTAAACCTAATATACTAAATGTGTATACTGAAAAATATTAAGAAATGAATATTTTCATTATATCGTGCACATCCTTACTCGGATTTCTAGATCCGCCACTGTTGGTGGAGGACCCCAAAGGGTGGGTCACCCTTTATTTAGTTGACTAGTGTTGTGAAGCAGGTTGCCTCATTTAGAATCCTAGATAATAAAGTAATAAGTTAGTAGTGGGTAAGTAGACCATTGGTGCTGGACCTAGAAACCGAGAACAAGCTTTTGGTTAAGTACTCTAACCATGTTATCATATAACTTCTAGTAAAAGTTGTTTTTCTCAAAAGAAGTACTCTCTTAGATAATTATAGTTATCATATTTATTTATTCTTGTGAAATTTTGATTTCTTAATAATTAATTTGACACCTGAAATTCAAACATTCACTCGTTCTCATTAGTTCAAGTTATCATCCCTATAGTTATATTTGCAAGCCGAGGATAAAACGTGTTTAATGTTCCTCTTATTTTTCCTATATCCAACTCATTCTCGGTTGTCTTTTACAGTGCAACATCTAAGAGCATTCTAGATCGAGCCATTGACTCTGAGGAAGCTCAACATAAAGATTTCTTTAGGCTTGTAAGACCAAAAACAAGATATGAATGATGTTGATTGTGTTTGAATTCAAAGTATAAGTATTTAACCTTATCATCATGATAGGAACATGTTGAAGGGTATCATGAGTTGACTGCTAAAACAAGAATATTCTTTTCCACGGCATTTGCCAAATGGGATGCAAAGTTTTATGTGAAGGTGGATGATGATGTTCACGTCAATCTTGGTATGATTTTCTGAACTTCTAATTTTTCTAGATTTTTCTGCATTTGTATTATTTCCTTAGTCCCTTCACTTACGACAATTGCATTTTGTGATGTATGAAGGAAATTGCAACATTTACATTCATATAAATCATTGAGTAAAAGTTATTTTTTACCTATAATCATCATTGAAAAATGATGATATATTGATTCATGTCGTTACAGTTTCTTTAGATATGACAAAATGGGCGGGTTGGGTAATGGGTCAACTTCAAGTATCGCCGGGTCGGTTGATCTGCTGACGTTCTCTTTTTTCGTATGAAATTATGTATTACTAATTAAAGTATAGAAAATGATTACAAAAATCATATTATAAAAATAATGATCTATTGTTTTTAAATAAAACAATTTAGATCATCAGGATTTGATTACACTTCGACCCGTTTGACCTATTTGACCCCTTAAAGCTTTCTGTTGCCCCGTTTGACCCATCATCAACAAACTCAAATTGACCCATTATCATATTAATGGCCACCTCCCTTTTTTTTTTATGTTAGCCAATTTAAAAATAAACCCTCATCCCATTTCAGTATCCCCCCCCCCCCCCCCGGTTTTTTCATCTCATATGACAACTAATTGCTGAATTAAGTAGTAGAAAACTGAAGTGGGTAATTCAATCTATCCTATAAAGTGGGAGTATTCACATTCACATTTACGTTTTGATTGTTAGCCTAGTTGGAAAAAGTTAAAACTTTTCGAATGAAAAATCATATACATGATATTTAAACTTACTTTTACCTTTTGTGGAAATTACTTTGACTTAGTCTGTTAAATGCTAGAATGTCTCCTATCTGCATTGTCTAGAATACTAGTTAGCAATTATTGAAGGCTATTTTAGGCATCTTGAAAATATTCAAACATTATAAATATTATTTACCTTTTTTGAGTTTGATTATGGTTTCATTGACTATAATGAATTAATGATTATTCTTTTATTTCGAAAGAAGTCAATAGAAAGAAGAAGAACCTACACACGCTCATTTCGGTATTGAGTTTTGAACCACAATCACCTTAAACAAGTAACTTCGAGTCTTCAGCTGATAAGCTGAGCCCTGCACAATTAGCTGTGGCTATCATTTTTCTGTGATATAAATTTACTGTGTATCTAACTTACAACCCGTGAACCAGTAGCAGTAACTGGTACAAGTTGGGATTTTGGGTTAGACTTGAAAGTGACTAAATACCCTTAAGAAAAAAGAGGCGCTACACAAATACTAATATAAAGAACTCACAGCAATATAAGTTTTATCAGTTCTTTGTGCCCGAAACTTTAATTGGGATTATAAGACATGAACAGCGGGTGTGTTATGTTCCAATTAGTTTGGTTGTAAGATCGTATAGTTTGCTCTTATCATTTTTTTGCTGTTATGCCAATGAGGAATTGATTTATTTTTTTCAAAAATTTTAAATGCAGGCATGTTAGCTACAACTCTTGGACGACATCAGTCAAAACCGAGGGTTTATACAGGATGTATGAAATCTGGGCCCGTTATTTCCAAGAAGTAAAATTCTACCTACACTTTTATTTCATCAAGTGGTTCTTCTAGCCCGACGAAAGTAGGCATATTTTTTTGTATAATTTGTTGTGTAGGAATGTCAAATACCATGAACCCGAATACTGGAAGTTTGGAGAGGAAGGAAATAAGTATTTTAGGCATGCAACCGGACAGATTTACGCAATCTCAAATGATCTTGCTGCATACATCTCCACCAACCAGTAAGTCTCTACTTTGTATTTCTTGAAGTCAAACATAATCTTTTTAAAATTCAATATTCGTATGAAATTCTATGTTTTTTGTTAATGTTTTTTGACAAATTGGGTGCTTTTCATATAGTTTTTCGTGGCTTAAATAACATATCAAAGATCAAATGCATTTATATGAAAATCAGTAGTTCCAAAGTTGTTTGGCTGACTCCAAAAAGTCAAGCGTGGAGCAACCATCATGGCTCTTTTTCATCGACCTAAATAACTATGGTCATATAATTTTAGGCCCATTTTGCACAAGTACGCAAATGAAGATGTGTCACTTGGGGCTTGGTTTATTGGTCTTGACGTTGAGCACATTGATGACCGCAACATGTGTTGTGGGACCCCTCCTGGTACGCTCTTCATCATTTTTTTTCGGGTCATTTATTAAAAAAATTCATTCTAAAAGTCGCTTGAATTGTTACAGATTGTGAGTGGAAGGCAGAAGCGGGTAACGTGTGCATAGCATCATTCGATTGGAGTTGCAGTGGGATTTGTAGGTCGGTGGAAAGACTCAAAGATGTTCACAAGAGATGTGGTGAAGATCCCGCGGCTCTTTGGAGTGCGCAATACTGAAATCCGACAAGGGAAGTTGTGTGGAGCTGATATGATGAGATTGGTTCTTTTGTGGCAGTTATTTTATGTGTCAGAATGTCAAATTTTACAAATGTATGATAACTGTTGCAGAAAAAAGATCAAAAATTTTGGGGGATATATAATATATTTGACTAGAATAGTGTTCCAAACATACTTGTTAGTTGTATCGTTACTGTTATATATAATACAAGATATAGAGTTGCAAATATGAAACTATTGTGGTAAGATTTATGCCATATATGAATCTTGTTACCGCCATAGCCCTATCGACATGGTCGGCTCATGACGTTGCATCCTTACTATCCCCCACCCTCGCATCTCCTACGATGTTGCCGCTCCAATATCAATTTTGTTGTTATTGTTGTATAGATCTATGTTTTTCGCTTGAACATTTGGTTATTGTAAGTTTTTGTTAGATGTACGTGTGTTTTTACGTTAGAATTAAATTTCTTTCTTCCTCCCGTTTGTAGATCTACGTTTAGGCATCTCATCCTCGGATTGTGCCTTTTTGAGCGCAAACCGAAAAACATGGTAAAAGCGCATGAACTGAACTTAGACTGAATAAGGTAATTTAGGCCGGTATGCTTTGTATATTTTCGATCTTCGGGTGTAACACCACAAATTTATAAAAAGTATTAAATGAGGTGTTAAGTAAAAGTTGAGGAAAATGAATAAAAAATATAAATTATTAAATGGTTTGAAATAATGATTCCAAATATATCCTCGTTGAGAATTATAGAGGTCGTATGAATAAGTTGTAAGTCGGATAGGGGAGCGGGATGCCCGCTTTAAAGGAGACCACCGACTTTAAGTTAGTTGCACCATCTTTTACTCTTCTTTCATGTTTCTTTTTCCTTCCATGTTCTTTCTTTTATACACACAAACACCACACTTTCTAGTTCTTGGTGGAGGAAACAAAGAAATCATCAAGTTATCTTCAAATATAAAATCAAACACCCCATCATCGTCATCATCTTTGAATTGTAAGTGTTCATACCTACTTTCTTATTGTTCTTGATAGATATGGAGTGTTAATGGGTCAAAATTAGTTTAGATGATGTCTAATGATCAAAGGATGTTAATTTGTTGTTTATGGAGTTAATAGATGTTATGTGATGATTAAAAAGTACTAGATGTGTTATGATTCTAATTAAAATGAGTTTCGGATGGTTTTGGGGCTGGACAGGACTGTTCACGAAGAACGGTCTGCTGTTCTGAAGTCAACACGGGCTGTGTAGGTTGAGGGCGAACACAAGCCATGTAGGGTAACAAAGACCGTATAGGTCTAAACACAGGCCATGTAGATTGAGGGAGGCAATGTAGGTTAAGGGAGGCCGTGTAGGAAGCCATGTGGGCTAAACACGGACCGTTTAGGTTGACACAGGCCGTGTATGGCTTAACACAGGCCGTGTAGATCCAACAGAGTCCATGTAGGTTGACACAGGCCGTAGGCCTCTATCAGATTATAAGTTTGGTTTTTATGCTTTATATAAAAATGTATTATTATCAGATTATAAGTTTGGTTTTTATGCTTTATATAAAAATGTATTATTGTTATACTATCATTACTTAGGTCTTATGGGACTTAAGGAAAAGATGAGAGAAGACATTGGAAGCTATGGCCAAAAGTTAGTAACTCGATATGGTACTCGTAAATAGTGATTCATGACTATACATATATATATATATATATATATGAATGTATATATGAATAATGTTTGTATGGTAAGACAATATATTAAGAGATGTGAGTTTGAAATAAATAGTATGTGTAGTTTAAGAAGATATAAACGAGTGAAATGCCAAAAATTAAAGTGCAACAAATGTGCAATGTTAAATACATTAAAAGTATAGTATGTGATCTACAAAGTGTATTCTATTCAAATTAAAGAAAAAAAATGAATTAGAATTTTGTTTTTATTGTTTAAATGATATTTCTTGTTACATGTCTAGTTATTTTTGAGGTAATACCCAATCACACACCACTGTTAGGTCAGTTTATTTCTAATACTCGCTAACTGGACAATTAAATATTATACGGTTTAAGTGCAAACAAATATTCTATAAATAACTTAAAAAACCTACAAAGTTAGAAGTGAAGTTGAGCTGAGAAAACAAGCAATCATACACTTGCAGAACTTCAAAGAGCAAGCCATGTAAAAAGAACGGCTCAACGATTGATGGGAGTGTGCATACGCTCAACGATCTTGTTAACAGCATCACGAGACATGATTAATGTGTCATGCAGAAGGATGCTATACACGTTCAAACCCTGCAACAAATCCAAATTGTTAAATCGTTCACCCTTTTTTAATACAAAGCTAGCAATTTCGACCCATTTGCTTATGAATGGGTCGATTTCGATTGTGTTTTATCACAAACGAGTCAAATCAGTAAATTAAAAACAATCCTAATAGAGAATTAGGTCAGATGGGTCGAACGAGTTGGATGAATGCGACCCCTAACTCATTTTATACGAAGGCTTTAATTATCACGAATTCGGAATGTTTGATCAAGAAAATCTTGTTCACACTCCATGAAATCCAAAGGTGAATCATTTAGTTTTATAAGCATGAAAAAAAAAAGAAAAAAAATGGTATGGTAGCTTAGCTTACAATAGAGGGAAGAACATTGACATAATGTAGGTTTTGAGTTGCAAGCTTTAGCTTTTCATCAATTGGACCACCATTCACCATAAGAAGCTTCTTGGTTTCTTCCATTTGCTTCACATAACTCACAATATTCTTTGTTTTATGAGTTGGGAGCTCTAAATCATCAAACACCAAAAGCTGCAAATTGGCTCCTTTACATAAGTTGTATCACAAATATTATACCATATTACCATATCAATTTTACAATATATATATATACATACGTATACTCGAAACTTCATGTTAATTCCGCAGAGATTAAATATTAATATTCACAACTCGGAGGTCTGATTTTCGGTCTTGTAAGTAATCGTATCAATAAGACAATAAACAAAGAAACTAGCCAGCCATTTAAAAAGATGCTGTATAGTGTTAACACATGAGCTCTCAAATGTTTACACACTGTTTAGATGATAAATTGCATCTTAATGAACCCCTTATGCTTCCACTTAATCTCTATCTAATGCTGTTCTAAACGCTAGCTTAAACGACAAACTAGTTTGACTTAACAAGCCCTTTATGCCTTTAGAGGTTGCAATTTCAACGCAGTTACTTAAACAGGTTGACTCAGGTTATCTTTATCTCCAACAGGTCAAATTAAAAATAAAACGAAATAGCTATAAAGGAAATGGGTCAAACATGGATCGAATGCCACCCAAGGTGAATTTTTATAAAACCTTCAAAACCTTATTATTTAAAAATTAGATAATTTCTAAAATAACCACTTTTGTAATCATCATTGGAACACTTTACATCTAGAATAAAATATTATTAAAAATTCTTTGAACGAAAAGGTTAGTGTGTCAACTCAACCTAACTCACACCAACATTACATTTACATAGGCCAAGGCCCAAACACTAGCACATGGGTAAGCGCTAACAACAACTATAATAAGGAATAAAATCATGCATTTTGTAACTCAAAAGGCAAAAATATCATGCACTACAAAAAAACACAGAAAAGAAAACAGTGAAGAGAGTACTTGCCTTCCCTTCCGCTGCACGAGCAGATAGTGCAATTTTAAGGCCAAGCCGCCTCACCTTCTTGTTGAGCTTGAAAGCATGGCTTCGTGGTTTTGGACCATGCATAGCAGCACCATGCCTAAACTATATTCCACAATTTCCAAACATATAAGTAAATAAATCAACATACACCATTTAAAAATTAAAAAAAATTATACCTGAGGTCCACGCAATGTTCCATGTCTTGCTCGACCTGTACCCTTTTGGCGCCATGGCTTTCTCCCCGTACCACTAACCTCACTGATTGTTTTTGTTGAATGAGTTCCCTGTCAAATGCAAACCAAGTTTCAATAAAAATATATATTATGTTATAGTGTTATAACCTCCTGAGATCTATTTATTATTTTGGAATTTGGAGAAATATACATGCTATCATATTATACCTGTTGTCGTTTAGCAAGCTGCCATCTTACTACACGGTGGATAATATCCTTCCTAATGGGTAAATCAAAAACATCACCTGCCAACACCATCATTCCTTTATCGTCGTTTTGAAAATTTGTCACTGGAATCACCAGGTCTTGTAATTGCCCTGTAAACAAATACAACTACATCAAATTAAGTTGATAATTTCTCTTATAGTGTTACTTTCCTAAAAAATAATTTACAGGATTTTGACCAATAAAATCATGAAAGACAAATAATTACCAAAAATATACTGGTTCTACTCTTCTATGTCAAATGCTTACGCTTATAACATTGTTTACACAATAAAACTACAGAAATTGTGACTCGTACAAGTAAGAAGACAGATAAGCACACTAAAGAAAAGTAGAAAAAAGAAGTAAATAAAAAATGGCACTTAGATTATTAAATGAAGGGCAAACTAAACATACCTATAGCACGCTCAGGAGTTAAAATCTGTTTTCTAGATAACAGATCAGATGGAAATGAACCTTCACTTGCCTCTGAACTTAGCATAGAAGTAGAGAGCCCTCGGGTCCCCATAAAAGGAAATCCTGCCTGCATAAAATATAGAATACAAAATTATTAAGATACCAAAAGCTCAATTATCCATCCTACGAAGAGCTTTAGAAACATTTCAAATCCCATTTATATAACGCCAAAAGATATATCGTAGAATTGACTTACCTTTCTAAAGATTGAATATTCCAAAGAAGATTGTGTATCACCAATGTCACCAATGTCATGATCACGTGAGGCTATATGCAGAATTAGAAATATATAAGACACCAGAATAATTTAGTTACTATAGCAATCAAGTGATCAACATAAAGAAACTAAACCTGATGAATCCATTTATTACCACTTGAAAGAATGTGAAAAGATCGACGTACAACTTCCTGATTATTACTGCAATGGTGTTTATAAGTTGAACTCATAGTGCGTAACAGCCTCCTGGAACACGGTAATGCCATACTAGTTGCAGAAAACTAGAAGAATTTATCGTCGTTTTAGAGACCTGTAAACAAGTTAGAAAAAGGTGATACCAAATTGACATAGTATAAGCATTAGATTAATGAACTGAACAATTATAATGATATGAAGCAAATCATGTACTAAACTGGTGATCAATAGGAATCTTGTTAGGGGCGATTAACTACTTGTTTTTTTTTCAATTTTGAAATATGATTAAGATTTATAGACCATCAACATTACCAATATACCAATAGAAATTAGAATTTATCGTTATACCCTTCAACTACAAAATAAAAAATAAAAAATACTAAAATAGACAACCATAAAAAGGTAAGAATCTATTTTTTAAAACCTTTAGGTCCCGTTTGTTTTGCGGAATTCGAAGGAATAGAATTGAATTCCTAAGAAATTAGATTCCGCATTCACGTTTGTTTGTCAAAAAAAGGGAATGAATATGAACTCCAATCCTATTTTCTGTTTGTTTGTAAGTTTACCAAAAATTGGAATGGAATCACATCAAAAGACCAAAATATCCTTTATTCATTTTTATATTAAAACTTCATAATTACACACAAGCACAAGTATATATGTGTGTCAACACACACACACACATATATACTTACCTGTAATATGTAAGTCTATATATGTGTGTAAGTGTGTGTGTACACCTCACAAGCTTTTACAATTGCAATAACTCTAAACATTCAACCAATTTCAATTTACTCTGTCATTTCAATAGTACTTTACCGTAAAACTAGCATAGCAAAAATTAAGTAATCCGTACACAATTCTTGAACTAATAAAGTACCAACATAGCTTGAAATTATAATCACTCCGATATGGGTCCTTACTAACCGAAGCAACAACACTATAAGTACTAAGACTAAGTCATCGTAATTTCATAACCGTTGGAAGTGCTGGGTCACGTTAATTACCTAGTCTTTTGGCTGCTTTCATGCATGCATAACTTATGTTTTCCTTTTAATTAGGCTAGTGGGTCACGTAGTTAGGAAGTTATTTGTTTTAGTACTGCATTTTGTTTTCTATAAATATGTACTTGAGTTTGGTAATGAAGGGAGGTCGAAAAAATTGCTTCAAAGTTCCTGTTTCTTATTCTTAATTTCTTGGAGTTTAGCCAACTCGAATCGGCTTCCTATCACACTCTTCTAGCATAAACTTCACAAAATACCAAGACAATTGACCTATAAATTGATGCTGCAACTCCTTCACTGTAATGACCCTTCTCAGTAATCCTATCAAAAAGTTCATCACCTTCACAAACCTCAATAACCAAATGCACAGTTTGTGTAGAAGTTTTTTTGAATAAAAAAGGTGAACAGATTGTGTAGAAATGTAAACACGGTTGAAGATGAAGATTGAACTGTAAACACAATTGAATAAAAAGAACAGGTTGTGTAGAGTGTAGAACAAATGTCCTTCCACATTTCATCACCACAAGCACACTTGAAGTTACGTTTTCAAGTGTGTGCAAAAAACCGAAAGAACGGCTAAACCGAACTGAATCGTATGATACAAAACCGAAAAAACCGAAATAGGGTACCCATGCAGTCACGGGAAGGGTTCGGTTATGTAAATATTCTATCCACAGGTATCCACTGGTACCCGAACCAACCAGCATAAATTTGTGTACTAAAATTATATATTAATATCCAGTAATGAAAATTCCCACATGTACACACTTAAGAAATTGATTTCCAACTTGTTTCTATATTTTAACTTGTTCTGTGAACTCATTTCTGTTTTTGATTATGTGAACTTGTTTATGTGAAATTGGGCTTGTTTATGCTTATACATCATCTGTTTTTGCTTATGATAGGAGATGAATTGAACTTGTTTATACTTATTATAATGTGTTTATACTTACTATTAAACTTTGGTTTGTTGTGTTTGAGTCATGAACTATGGTTGGTTTTTTTCCACAGCCTTCAATGGATCCTACACAATCCTGTGTTCATGATTCAAGAAACATAACTTTCATATATGTTATTAATCAAGTAATAAACACAAATGGCCTACAAAGACCTGATTTGATATTTTAACATGAAGACTACAAAGAAACCAACACACAAAGATCATACACTAGCCTACAAGAGCAGCATTAGCAAAATCGTTGAAATCAACAACATAAATGTTCGCTATACATAGTAACCGATGTATGGAAGATAGAAAATTCGACCAAAGCAACATAGGGTTAATAATTTACCCAATAATCCAATCCAAATCGTGATGGTGAGAGTAGGTTTCTGATTTCTTACCTGAATTCAAAGTCGTGAAGGTGAAGATTTCGTGTAGCTCGGATGAAGTGAGAGATGGCGAAGGAACGGAGCTTCGACGACGAAGGAAAGGAGTTCCGATGGTGATTTCACGAGCTCCGATGGTGAGTTGCTGCAATTCGGTGGTTGATAGAATCATAGAATGAGGGGGAGGACGACTGATCTCATCTGTGCGTGGGATTAGGGTTTAAGGGGGTGTTTGTTTTAGAGGTTTTTTTTTCGGTTTCATAAGCTCGTTTTTTCTGGCTTATTTTTAATGAGTATGACTTATTAATAAGCCCTAAATAAGCTAAAACAAACACCCCCTAAAGAAGGGCAAAATTGTCTTTTCATTCAAAACAAGGGCAAAAGTGTCATTTCTAAGTTTATTATATTCTTTCAAATTCTACGAAACAATAATCGTATGAATAAACGGTCGTATGAATAATTCATGTGGTATATGAATTACCTAAAGAAGCAATGCTTTTTTTGTTAAACTAATTTAAGATATATTACGTATATAACAACTTTTAAGCTTTTGAGCATGTTTTACTCTTTTTCGATTTAGTGCTAAGAAAATTGTTTAACCTATTTAACATATTATGGATAAAATTTGATCTAGATCGACCTAAATATATATAAGTGGATCGAAATTGTCACCTCCAATATTGTACAAGTCCTACTCATCCATGATTGATACGAAATGTGAACTTACAATGAGCGACATTATTTATTGTGATGTGTATGCTTTTGTATAATCCATTATTGTCCAATGCCGAAAACTGTATCGAAAGTTGAATCTATATGTATTGTTTCTGAAGTTTGTAAATGATCTCTGTCTCTTGAACCTGTTCTGTTGGTGATAAATCATAATCCAGACACTTTGATTCTTCACCATGTTTAACATCTACATTTATGATTATTTCGTTTTTCTTTTGAAAATATAAGTCTAGTTATGGGCTTAGCTTATTTGTTGAATTGGTGATGTAGTTATTCTATATTCTGTAAAATAAGTTTTAATTTTAGAGGAAAAAATGTTTTTTTTTTGCTTTAATAAATTTTAGTGATCAAATATATGTGTTTGGAGTTCAAATAAGAATTGTTTTTTATACGAGAACTGTGAAAACTAATGTTGACCCTTGATTAAAATAAATCAATAGATATTAATGACAATGACTCATTATTAAGCTATTAATGACGCATTAACGATGGGTATTTTGAAAAAATCAAGTCTCAAAAATTATCTTTTATTTATATTTGATCTAATGGTGTATATTAATCATATTTTTTTATTTTTTTTATTCAAAAGACGTAATGATAAACTAATTTTTTTCTCTTTCCAATATTTTTCTCTCCGATATAATTTATATAAAAAATAAAATAAAGAAGTAATTTACTAGCAAATTTTTAGGTTTACAATGTTCACTAATAAACTTTGGTTTTTTCATTTTATTTTGTTATTTCTATAGAGTTTGTACTGTGTTCGCTATTAAATACATAGTGAATACAATTATTTTCTTGTTCACCATTCTTAATATGTTTTTATTTTATTTTATTTGTTGTTCCCCACTTAAGTTTGTTTACTAGTATTTCTATTACTATTTCTGGTTTATATAAAGATACTTTTGTTATTTACTTATAAATCTATGTTATGTTCAAAAACAAATTACGTTATGTTCACTAGTAAACTAGTAATCAAAAGACTGAAAGTATGAAACTAACATGGGTTCACTAGTGAACCAATGCCTAATCATTATGTTACTTAAAAAAATAGTTTTCCTATTGGCACCTATATATGTGTTCAATGTTGAACCAGGAAAAAAAATAGAAACCTTGACAAATTAAACAGGAAAAAAAATTGTGTTTAGAACCAAAAACAACTTCAACTTTGTATGTTCACTAATAAATATTTATAAAAAAACAAAGACCCGTTAATTACAAGCCCAACAAAAACAAATTTTGAACATACCTAAAAGTATCTACATGAATGTTCACTGCTGAAAATTGTAACAAAAACCCAAATATAGGAGTATCAATATTTGATTGAATTAAAAAAACTAAATAATATTTCATCACTTTCGTAACTGCCAAGTGTTCACTTTAAATACCAAATTATAAGCAAAAACACAAAACAAAAAACTCAACACAAAAAATAAAAGAAAAGAAATTGAGATGGTGATGATGATGACGAATAAAAGGTAGTTCACTCCAAATTGGCGTTGTAGCAGAGGGGATGAGTGTCGAGTCGGGTAGTGCCGTGGTAATAGGCGGCAGGTCTTCATCGTGGGGGAGGCGACAACCATAGTTGTTGCATAAGGCCATGGACATTGGCATGAATGATCGATGGTGACGAGGTCGGCGACAACATCTTCTGCCACAAAGGGCGACGGGGGTAGATCTTATCCGGCGACATGGGGGATGGCACCACTTGCTACATCCGTCACAAAAACTCCATCACATGTTGGGTAGCCATGTCCATTTCTTTGTCTTTGGAGGTAAAGGACAGCCATGGAAATACAAATAGAAAAAATATATAGAGATCTAGGATTTATGTTTTGGGCAAATTGCCGAGAAAGGTAATTTGAATAACAAAATTTGTCAATAAAGGTAACGTACAATTATTTTGGCCGAGAAAGGATTATAATTTTCAATTTGTAACAAAAAGGGTATAATGCGTGAAATTTATACCTTTTTTGTTACAAATTAAAATTTATAATCCTTT
>JAUEJL010055452.1:0-19731 GCA_032274825.1 Drosophyllum lusitanicum | reverse complement strand
ACTAATTGCAGGTCTGACTTATACATACTTAAGTCATACATCTTGAAAGACACACACGTGGTTCCCAAGGCACGCACGTGCCCCGGGTACGCCCGGATCTTATGAACTATGGCGGTCACGGCCACTAGGCACGACCGCCCCTTTATAGGCACGTCGGTGCCTCTCTCAGTCTGCACCAGTTTGATCGCCCGACTTACTGGTTCTACCGGCCAAACTCACAAAAACACTATTTTTGATCATACAAACTGTACATACGAGTTTTCCTACATCCCAAAAAATCACAAACAACATCTAACTTATAGAATAACATGCTTTGATCTTTAATTATATGTTTGACCCACTTGAAACTTGAAAACCCATAAACAAACCATACCTCAAATGTTCTAGGATGGAAATGGTGATGATGAAGCTAAAACACACTGGTTCTCTTGATCAAAGTTCACAAATTGTAGGAGCAGAAGATGTATGTATGAAAGTTGTTGTGCAAAATGAAGTTCTAACAAGAATTTGACTTGCAAAGTCAAACATGGGTATATATATATATATATATATGTGTGTTTGCCATAATGACATAAATAGTCCTTTGACTATTTAAGTTCTATTCTGATGGTTTGGCCCCTATAGTTTAAATCCATTTTTGGTTAAACAACCACTTAGTGTTGCTTTCCTTTTTGCACTTGAAGCTGCAACATTTTTGGTTAAACAACCACTTCCACTTTTACCTACAATTGACCCACTTTCACCTATTGTTTTCCTTTTTGCCCTTAGACCACTACTTTCTCTTTTTGTTGCACTTTGACCACCAACATTTGCACTTGCTCTAGGATTTTCCCTTTGTCTATTAGTTGCTCTAGGAATTGCCCTTTGACCACCAGTTGCACTAGTAGTATCTTAGACAGTTTCTATTCCTCCTTATCCTCTACAGCCTCTTTAAATATGCCTAGTGTTACCACACTTCCCACAACTTATAGTCTTTAACATTCTTGTCAACTTACCACCCATAACCATCTTCTCACCCTAATTTGCTACTCCTCTTCTCTGTTTCTTTGACATCTATACTTTTTTATTTTATAGGGTATGTTCTACATAAACAAAAATAAACTTCTCTTTTTCTTATGTGCTCAATCGAGTTATGGACATCAATATCATTACCTAAAGCACGATCTAATGTTAGTTCAGGAGTACGAAAATGATAATACATGGAATCTTTACCGGTATAACTCATATCCTTCATCATGAAATTAAGTTCATGAATTGAAAATGCATCAATGTCTATCATATCCACATAATTAATTCCACCATTAACATACCTAGAGGGCCTGTCTATCATATACACATATGTTAATCCGGGATTATCCTCTGCAAAATTTCAATCTTAAATACATTAGGTTAAATTTACGAAAATGAAGATCAACACCATAATCAAACACTGATCGAAGGTTCCTTACCGTATATAGGTAGAAGATCAACATTCATAATGCCATTTTGTCTTATATCCCACATGGACATCACATATCACCATCTTGGGAGATTAGGGTTGCATGAATCAGAAGAGGGCGGAGGGTGAAGAAGAACATAATGAGCTTATGGAGGGAAATGGGTCTACAATGTAACTGACTAAATGAACTAAAGGCAAAAGGTGTTGGTTTAATTGACACATTGAGAGAGATATGAAGCAATTGTCTAAAATGCCCCTGGTTTTTATATAAACTAACGTCCCAAACTGATGTCTGTTTGCAAAATGTACATTGTTACAAATTGACAAACTCAGGGACCATCTAAGCACTTTTTCATTCTAAAAGACTAAATCAGTGACTTTTGTCAAACCACATGGTCCATAATTTTTTATTAACTTCAACTTTTACATTTATTGATTGGTTTAAATATGAATATATGTTTGTGAACCGTTACATTTTTTTCTATATTTCGATACATATTTTATTTACCAAAAAAAATATAAAAAAAATATATTTTTTAATATTTTAATTTCTATGTTTTAGATAAAAAATTAGAATTGTCTATAAAGGTTATTTTTATTCATTAAAACCTTTATTCGTTAAATAGTCGTATTGTACGTAAATGAATTAAATTGTGCATTGCAGTCGTAAATGTTTAAATTTTTTTCAGCAGCTTAATTTTAAAAATATGTTTTTGGATGCAAGTTTCTATACTTTTTCCACCGTAAAACCTTGGCTTCGCGCACAGGTAGAAAGCAACTAGTTTTGTAAAGAAGAAGATAAATTTATATGAAAATGTTAGATGTTGTAGAAAAAAAATTGTATTAAAATTATATATAATTATTTGAAATGTTTACAAGAATGTTTAAGAGATTTAAGAAATTAAAAAATAATAAGACTATGCTTTATCTTTCGGAATAAATAAATTTATCAATAATGCTGTAAATTAATCAATGGTCACAATAAAGTGTTACCAAGTTAGCTGTAGCATAATGTTGTAAATTAATCAATGGGCTTGCTATTGTGCATCACTACCCCGTTATAGGCTCATAGTTCATTCGATATGGTTCATGTAAAGACACACACACATCACAAATTCTACAAAATACGCAAACATGTCTTAACAGCGTCACTCTTTCTTAAACCACTTGCTAAACTAGTCTTCCGGGTCAGCGAGTTCGATCGAGCACCAATTCTTCCGCGTTGCCATAAGAATTTATAGTCAAACACTCTTATTAACAATTTTTATTTGTTAATTTCTTAGTGTCTTTTAAAATTATAATAAGAATTCTGGTTAGCTTTCTCCAAGATCAGTACAAATGAAAAGTAAATAATATAATGAAGAAAATGGTTGGTTAGCAATCAATAGGATCATCAAGATGCTCCACCCAACTGCTAATGTATGTATAATCACTTACTTTCAATTTTAACTCTCAACTCTTTTTATTATGTTTGTTGCATAAATCTTGTGAAACAACACTCTCTACTCATGTGATTGCTTTAATGTGGTTACCACCCCACCAATATATTCAACACCCCCAAAATCCTTTGATCTACTTTTCTTGATTTACAGAGATGAAAGATTTGTCCTTCATCCTCCTCAAGAACTCCCTTGCTTTCAAGATGAAAAAAGGTTTCAAGAATTTCTGCACCGGTGACGCCTCGACTTCAACCCTTAACCAGCAAAACTCCCCTGAATTCATGGAAACCAAAACCACCCACCAGCCCACCCTCGAGGAGATGATCATGCAGCTAGACTTGGAGGAAAAAATGGCTTCCAGACCACCCATAGACCACATTCACCACCGGATGTCATGTGTCAACAGTTCAGACATCTTAAGATCTGCCAGAAACGCACTCAATCAGTACCCGAGGTTTTCTCTCGACGGAAAGGACGCTATGTATCGATCTTCGTTTAGAAACTTTGATCATGTAACGACTGGTGTAAGAAACCGGTGTTTGCCTACAAAAGTTGCAGGGGAGAGGGTGATCTGGTGCAAACCAGGTGTGGTTGGTAAGCTAATGGGACTCGAGGCAATGCCAATTCCTGTGAGACTAAAACACAAGATGAACATGAACTCTTGTCTTTTTAGGAAGCAAAACCTTAAGAGAAGATCGGAGAGACAAGCAATGGAAAGGCGAAAACTTGATAGTGATCATGGTTCTTGTTCACGAGGCACCACCGGGTACTATGTCATGAAGCCAGTTGCAGTAGAGATAGCAGCAAGAGATGAAGTGGGTTGGCCCATGCGCCGATTCCTGTAGGTTTTTTTCCCGGGTACTAACACCCTGTTCTCAAGTTTTTTTAGGAAGGATATGAAGGATTTGGAAGAAACCCCCCAAAGAAGGTGTTCTAAGTTTCATTTAAGAAAGGAAAGGAAAAGAAATGAAGAAGTTTAGAGGGGTGTTCAGGCTTATTTTGATCCCAAGTCTATCTTCCAAAATTGAGATGATCTGGAAGGAAAGGATTTCCTTCCCTTACCTTTCTTTCCTTCCCCTTATTAAACTTGAAATCAGGGCGTAAATGTTGTTTCACTTGTTAAAGATATAAGTTGACTACACAAATAGTTCAAAGATTTGCTTGATGTGTGTTGCGCAAATGTCGATTATCTTTTACATCTTTGTTTGTTTCAAGCCGTATTCCACACGGGAGATAATAAATGAACCCTACAAATCTTAAACATCTTTTTTAATACTCCAATTACATAATTCAAAAATTAATGGTGAGGCAGAAAACCATAATCCCCTCACACAAACAGTTTATCTACAGCTTGACATATGCACCTCAAGATATAAAAGATTTTGCCTCCTGACATTTAGGCTTACTACAATACAATATACTAATTAGTATAGAATATATTTGCAAATAAAAAGAAATACATGTACCTAATCAGCTGGCTCAGGGGGTACTGCAACTATAGATGCGGCTGCTGGTGACTTGATTGTAGCATTAGATTCTTTGAATGAGACCAAAGGGGCAGAAAAGCCAACTTTTAAAGATGGTTTATTTGAGGATAAATTTGGAGGGGGCCTAGGGAGCTCATGGAGTTCATTGATCTTAGGAGATGACACAAAACTATTACTTAATTTAGTATTAGTTAAAAAAGATCCTGAAGATTGGTGAGGATGACTGATAGGGCCACTAGCAGAAAACATAGAGTTGCTCGAGTGTGGAGTGGCAGCTAAAGGACCTGAGAAAGCATATCTTTTGACCTTATCGTCACGCGGGTGGTCAATTACTTGTCTGAGAGGAGAGGGCAGTCGAATGGGTTTACTGTTGTTTGGTGAGAGAATAGGTCCCGAGAATTTGACCTTTTCTTCATGTTTCTTACTTTCCAAAGGAGATGAATGCCACATATTCTTATTGTTATTACTTCTTGATGATGGTAGATGCGTATCAAATCTTGGACTCTTGTCAAGTGGTGTGGGGAGAACATATGTATTCAGCTTTCGGGCAGATGACTGTCGCATTTGTCTGAACTTTTCATTCGGGTCTGTATTAGCCCCTGCAGAAAGTGGTGCTGATTTGCTGCCTGCATTCACTGCTATATTATATGTAGATGAGTTCCAAAGGGGTTTCCTCTGCTGCGTTTTTCCCTGCAAAACCAAACGATAATTCATACACGTCATCTACAAAATGAGACATTCCACATACTCTTGTACAAAAATTAATAATAAAAATAGTATAACACATTTTGGAGTAGCTATTAGCTAACAAATGTTTTACCTTTACAGAATTCAGAGGAGCAACTTGTGGGAAAGTAAGGTCTGCACTATCCAACTGTAAAGAAAAAACAATAATAGAACAAGTTCAGTAAAACCAAATGAATATAGCATTTTACAAGCAACAAGAGTATATAACACAATGCGTTTTGACCTCCATTGAGTTTTCTGAGCTCGACACTTGATTCTTGGGATCGTTCCTCTGGTACTCGAAACTCAATTCACCATTTTCAAGCACATCATCATCATCATCACTTTCACCTTCCTCATCTTCATCATCAGTAAGAAAAACAGAGTCCCTGTCATCATCTTCAAGCCCACTGAACTGGTAATCAATATGGAGCTGTTGGGCAACTAGCTGCACGTGCGGTTCGATTGTTTCCAGAGATTTAAGAGCCTTCCTGAAAAGGCACATCTGTGTGTGTGTGTGTTTCTAACATGTAAGTAAGACACTAAGACACATTTTTGTATCATAAAAATCAAATAAAGTTGATTTAAACCTGAGCAGCATGGTGGCGAGCAGCCTGTGTTAGAAGACTCCTAGACTGACCCCCTTTCAAAGACTTCATGCGGAAAACAAACAAAGTAGCATCCTCCTCAAATTCTTCCCGAGCTGCTTGCACCTGATGGGAAGAAACATATTCTCTTTTATTGCTTCCAAACCTTCTCCTCTCTTTATGTCTCATTTTCAGTTCATCATACCACATCCTACAATCACCATACACACTTATTATACATCCTTGTCACTATATAAATACCCAATTTCATATCAGAAATATGAAAATAGTTGCATACCTCTTCTCGTCACATTGCCTTTTCATGTCCTGTAAAAGAGCCGAAAACATTAAGTAACAAATAATGTAAACATCACCCAATAATAAGTGAAATTGTTGCATACTACAAGGATTGATGTGAGTCATGTGTTAGAAAATAAGACTAGATAAACTACAAACCTCAACTATACGCAATTCATTAAGAAGGGAATCTGAAGGGACTGTGATTGTCCGAGAAATATGTGAACGCTGAAAATCAAATTTATAACCATTAGCAATACAGTTATACAGACGAAAATGGAGAGGTAGTAAAATGATTTGTGTATACTCACATAGTTATCAACAAGCTTCTGAATTTCAAACTGCACCTTTCCCAGCATTAGCAAGACTCTACCTGCAAAATGGTTGGATTATGAATTAATGAAGAAATCAATATAGGAAAAATTGCTGAAAACTTCTGATACAACATAAAGTGGATAAATTATCATCTACATAACAGCAGAACCAAGATGATCATAAATATGGCATATAGACAAAAGGATTTCCTGTTGGAATCCGATGTTGGTTATCATGAATTTCAAGAAATGATAATACTAACTCTAGAGAGAGAGAGAGAGAGCATCATAAGCTTGAAACTTACCACTGTCTTCATCGTCGTTTAGCGAGGTTTTCTCCAGAAGACAATCACCCATTTCCCGTAAAGATTCTGAGAATTCTGAAACAGATAATCAAAATCAGCAAGGCTGTGATGGTGGGAATAACTCAAGAAGCGCATACATCAACAAAATATTAATCAGTTCGTCAGTAAAATACCATATGCACTGTTGGTTGTGGCAGCAGCTGACGAAAGTAAACTGTCATAGCAATCTTTCATGTCTTGCATGTCCTGCAAAAACGCAAAGATATAAGCAAAAGAAACTTAGCTTAGAGCATCGAAAATCGACGAAACCCTAGCATGAATTACTAAATAAATCCAATTCAAAACCGAAAAATCATGAACATAACTGAAAATGCATCTCGTTTGAAAGAAAGTAACTTGAAAATGGTTATTCGAAAAGAGGAAATTGAATAAACCTGGGAAGCCTGAGAAAGCTCATCCAATTGAGAAAGACGAGGTCGATTATGTTCATGCTTGTGTAGCCCTAAACCACGTAGTTTTTTGAAGGGAGACTTCATTTTGCGTTGGATTGAATGTTGAAATGAGGGTTCTGCAAGGTAATTGGTATAAAATTGGGGAAGAATTGGATTCAAAGGTCAAAAGTCAAAGAGAGAAGATGAAATGGAAAAGCGGTGTTTGTTCATTTTAAATTTCACGTCATGGGGCGAGTCACGGTCAACGCAACAATAATCATCTACAATTTTAATTAAATTTTGTTGAGTAATTAACGTGTCTTTAATTCGTTTTTTATAATTTTAATCCCTAACTTTTTCTCCTTTTAGGAAAAATTTCGTATATATCCTTCTAAAACTTCTAAATTACATATATATCCTTACAAATCTTGAAATTACATCTATATCCTTCTAAACTATTTAAACTCTCATGTATATCCAAATACTTAACTTATTCATTATTAAATCATTTATTTATTAATAAACATCATCTTCAATTTGATTTATATATAAAATTACCAAATTGCCCCAATACAAACAAAAATATTATAGTGGAATACCCTGAAACTATCGTTCCTCTTCCTATTCCCCCTTTCACCTCCTCTCAGCTAATTAACCCCGATTGCAGACTTCCGGTCACTTCATCGTTGTTCACCGGTCGAGTTCCTCGTTGCCCTCAACCCCCTAATTTTCTCCTTCTTCTTGCGTCGTTTCCACTGCGACCATCGCTCACGTCTTTCTAATTTTATTTTACTAGCTTTCCATATGTTCGTCGGAAGTCGGAAAAATTCTTGGTATGAAAACCGGGTATGTAATTGATTTCAACTCGATCTATTTCAGGAGTTTTTCTATCGTATGTTGCATAATTGAAATGGGGGTTTGCGCCATTGATTTGAGAAGATCTTATTTAGTACAGGGGATAGGATTTGTTTAGTTGTTACTGTTCTTTTATGGGATTTTAGTGGCGCTTTTGGTGATATTATAGTTTCATACTTTGTTGAATTATGAGTTGAGTAGTTGGGGTTTATTTTTTGTTTTGTTTCTTGTTCAATGTTCTTGATGATGTTTTTGCTTTAGGGCAATGCTGCCAATATTGAGATCGCTAATAGTTTTGCTCATGATTACATTGATTTGCCGGTCAATAATGTATTGTATAATTGCTACACACAAGGCTCTGCATACCATCATAACTTTATAGTAATTCTTGACGGGGGTATTTTAGTAATTGTATATATACATCAATTTAAAAATAATGTTTATTAATATATAGTGATTTAATAATGACTAAATTATGTATTTGGATATATATGAGAGTTTAAAGAGTTTAGAATGATATAGATGTAGTTTTAAGTTTTGTAAGGATATATATGTAATTTAGAAGTTCTGAAAGGATATATATGAAATTGTTTTAAAAATTGAAATTACTCTAAGTAGACATGAAGTTTTATTTCCTCAACATCTGAATCTGAATAATAATAAAAATAATTTTATAACGTAACTGATTTATTAATTTAAAACTATCTTTACAACAATCGGAAGGGGAAAATAAAGGAGTCGTTGCGTAGGTTTGTTGTGTGTCGTAGATGATCAAAACGGTATCTTCTTCTTTCGCCATTTTGGATCCAATCAAAATCCGCCCACCGCCGACGACGGTTGATTGTGATCTCCGGCGACTGAGAGAACAACTCCAACCGTCTTTCTTGAACTATTAATTTGCGGCTGTTTTATTCTTAATCTGTTCCATCACGACTCTCACTTCCGTTGAGATCTAAACTCCTTCTGTACTTACTACATCGAAGAAAACTCATTGCTCCGAAATCCGTAAGTATCCAAAATCCATTTCTGTTTTATAAATTTTACTGCTGCTTTCTCGTCGATTCTACGCTGAGATCAGATTTTCACTTTTTATGTTTCCTTTTTTGCTCTTGTGTATGCTCATTATTAGAAGCTCGCCTATAATTCTTTGAATTGTGGTTATTAGGAATAAGGTTATTGTCCATTAGGACTACAATTTCGAGTGGCCGAAAATTTGCAAAATAGTTTGATTTTGTATCAGAATCTCTACAGACTTATGCGTATCGTCTGCTAATTGTAGAAAATTTTGCTGGATATGTAACAATTACAGTTTCTTAGGGGAAACCAGTTCAAAAATTAATGCTCTCTAAACCCTGCAAACAATCCCATCTTGAAAAACCCCGAGTACTATTCAAGTTCAGGTTTTTATTGAAATTTGAGTAATCTACATCAATGATCAAACTGACTAAACAATTACTTTAGTTTGCTTGATAGTTGGTGTAACTCACCTTGTAGAATCACACTATAGTTGTATGAATCACGAAACTTAATCAAAGTTTTTAGCTTGAAGAAAAAAAATTGAGAACTTGATCTGATACAGAGTCTAATTTTAGCTTTAACTGTGTGTATAAACTTGCCTTGTGTATTAATCATGGAACATCACTTTCAGTCTTTCATCTTAATTAGAGGAGCCTAGTATAATTAAGGTTCTATTTGCTTTTACCATCATCTTCTTACTCGATTAGTTGCAACTCTCCTCACTAAGCAAAAAGAAACACACAATCATCTCTCTGACGCCTTATAATTGGAGCCTAAAAGATAGCAGTATAATGTGACCAAAACCAATAAACCATTGGAACCCAAGTTGGTTTCGATAATCTAATAATATTTGCAAGGCCTGAAGTCTCATTTATTCACTACCAGTTATCAGTTGTATTTTTCAACTATGATGTAACTTTTATTTGACAGTCACAAATTTATGAAATAAGACTAACTAGGACTGACATTATGGTTTTGGCAGGTCAAAGTGTCTATATTATTGTCTATGCAAATGCTTTTGCACATAGAACGTAGGTATAGTGGAATGGCATATTACTTGCCTTGAAATCCTTAAATCGGTGCAAACATGGTGTTTGGTGGGATTTCAGAAGTTTTTTCCTCTATTACAAGTCGTTTCACATCTCCAAAACTGTCTACCGGTTCATATACGTCATCAGAATTGCCACCTATAAGTGGTCCTTCTCGTGGTTTTGTTTTTCCCGGTTCTAGATACAAGAATAATTTAAGACTCTCCTCATCACTTCAAGATTTCTCTGCATATAGTCGACTTGATCCTGAGGAAGGCAATCTTAATCTTGGAATAGATAACCAGCTTCATTTGTTAAGAGAAAATGTCAGTTCAAGTTTCTCAAAGGAGAAACCACCACCTCGGTTTACTGTAAAAAGAAAGTGGGTACGAGCAGTAACGTTTCTCATCTGCTTGGTTTTGTTTGCTTCTATTATCTTCGGGTTGATACATTTATATTCTAATTGGTCTCGATCATCCACCAGATTCTTTGTCGTACTCGATTGTGGTAGCACTGGAACACGGGTTTTTGTTTATCAGGCATCTGTCAATCACCAAAGAGAAGGGAGTCTTCCAATTTTATTAAAGTCACTACCCGAAGACGTTCAGATTAGACCTAGTTCTCAGAGTGGGCGAGCTTATAACCGTAAGGAGACTGAACCCGGGTTTGACAAGCTGGTCCATAATTTAACCGGGTTAAGCCAAGCAATAAACCCACTCCTCGGATGGGCAGAAAAACAGATCCCTAGCCATGCACATAAAACCACATCGTTGTTCCTTTATGCAACAGCTGGTGTTCGCAGGTTGCCTACCGCTGACTCAGACTGGCTTCTGGATAATGCTTGGTCTATTATGAAGAAGAATTCATCGTTTGTGTGTGAAAGAGAGTGGGTTAAAATTATTAGTGGTACAGAGGAAGCATATTATGGATGGATAGCTTTAAACTATCATACTCATATGCTTGGGGCTAACCCGAAAAAAGAAACTTACGGTGCACTTGACTTGGGTGGCTCATCGTTGCAAGTTACATTTGAGAGCCAGGACTATTCCAGCAATGAGACTAGCTTAAACCTGAGCATTGGTCCAGTAAACCATCATTTAAGTGGCTATTCTCTCGCGGGTTATGGTCTTAATGACGCTTTCGATAAATCTGTAGTTCACCTCCTAAAAACGAGTCGAGAATTTACTAAATCTGATATTGTTGATGGAAAAGCCGTCATAAAACATCCGTGTTTACAGTCTGGGTACAACGAGAAGTACACTTGCTCCATGTGCCGGTCTGTATTTCAAGATGATAGAACCCACAAACCTGGAATTCCGGTCCAGTTAATTGGTGCACCAAAATGGGAAGAATGCAATACATTAGCAAGAGTCAGTATCAATTCATCAGAATGGTCGGATAAAATTCCACCAATCGATTGTGGTTTGCACCCGTGTGCCCTGCAGGACAACCTACCTCGTCCTTATGGACAGTTTTACGCTATGTCAGGTTTTTTTGTGGTTTATAGATTTTTCAACTTGAGTGCTCGGACTCCGCTTGATGAGGTTTTAGGAAAAGGCCGGGAATTTTGTGGACAACCATGGGATGTCGCGAAAATCAGCGTTCCACCTCAGCCTTTTATAGAGCAGTATTGCTTTAGAGCACCATATATTGTGTTACTACTGAGAGAAGGGTTGCATATAAAACACAGTCAAGTGAATATTGGTTCCGGTGGTATCACTTGGACAACGGGGGTTGCACTTTTGGAAGCAGGGAAAGTAATTTCAGACAAAAAAGGAGTTCATAGTTACTATACAAAGTTATTTCAGATTGAGATGCACCCTCTCACTCTTTCTGCGATTGTAGTGATTTCCTTGTGTTTACTAGTGTGTGCATTATCATTTGTCAGGAACTGTGTGCCACGCAGGCTTGGTCTACCTCTTTTCAGGCAAAGAAACACCTCGGGGACTTCTGTTCTTAATATATCGAGTCCTTTCAGTTATCGCCGCTGGAGTCCTATCATTTCAGGTAGTTCTTTGAGAAGACAAAATTTCTATTTTCATAAGTAGTTTCCAATTAATATACACACATATAAATACACATTATACACACACACACATATTAAACCAAATCTAAGAATATCTTATTTTATGGTGTGTGTCTCAGGGGAGGGAAGAATGAAGACACCCCTTAGTCCAGTGGCACATCCCAAAAACAGGCAATTTGGCACTACTGCTGATATACAGCTTGCTAATTCTTCTTCACCATTTAGCAGCATGACACACAGTGTTTCTTCAAGTAGTTTGGGACAGATGCAATTCGATACTGCATTCTACCCTGCCCCTCACAGAAGTCAGATGCGCCTGCAAAGCAGACGATCACAATCTAGAGAAGACCTTATTTCTTCCCTTTCAGACCCACATCTAGGGAAGCTTTAAACCGTCTCTACGGTTCTATTCTTACATCAATAATCAAGGTTATTACGGCAATTCTATACATAAACAGGGTGTGTGACTTGCAAATATCACAAGTTACACATCAGAGTTTCATTTTTGAGCTTGTAAGGCGGTCTGATTTACAACCGAGCCCCTCAGGCTGCAAATGCATCCATGAAGATTTTGTACAATTCATACATAGTCCTCGGGTAGAAGGCGGCATTCTTTTGTGCAATATTGTATTAGCTGTTTTCTGTTTAGGTGGAGTTAGACAAAAATCTTTACTTTATTCTTTTGATTATCTCAGCAGTATGTCATATGTTATCTCAAGTTCGATATCCTCCAGCCAAGATTTGTTATTTTCTATTTCAATAATCACTCTTGTTGGATAACAAACCAATATATGTTTGCATTAAACAGAACAAAAGTTGCTTTGAGAATAAAGTTTTATTCTTGTTAACGTAAAGCAAATGGGAAATAGTAACAAAAATGCTAGTCACATAACATATACAACTTCAATTACTGAACATATATGATTCAGGTTTGCTTCACCCCAAAAAAAAATAAGCAGTTTGGTTGAAGGTTTCTAGCTAAATGGTGAAATGATCATATTGAGATGTCATATTCTGCATTTCTAAGCTGCAAGCCTGCAATGCAACAACATAATGACACTGAACACGTCTAAAGTGGATACATCAACCATATTCTTGGCACACAAAAGATAACATCAAATCCCCAAGGAAGAATAAACAAACACATCTAAAAATCAGGAGATTGACATAAAACTGCAAAATCTGTACTCTACAATTTGAGAATCAAAATTTTCAACAATCTAATCTATCCTATAGTCAGAATTTTTTTAAAAGATTGCTCCCAAGTGAGAAAATTGAAAAATAAAAGTAAAACTACAATCATTCTAGTTACATAGTCCCCAAAAACGACACCGGTTTCAGAAGTTAAACTGACAAAACACAGTCAAACAAAAAGGAACAAATGTAACGTGTGTTTTTATAGCTCTACTTTCACTGATGCCTTATCCTCGTTCTGTCCTGAAAAAATCCAACTAAATATTTCCATAAAGCTGCTCGTATATGACTTACTTCTTGACTGTTTTTCCATGTTGGGATTGCATAGGTTATCATAGCTGTGCTTCAAGTGTGCAGCTGCTATTTTTTCCTGGATGGGAAAAAACATTCAACCATAAATAATATAAAAAAGATATGCAAAAAGGGTAAAATATTTGAAACCAAATGGGAGTATAGTACCTTGAAAACTTCGAATGGACAGAAATCAGTACCCCCACATCCCTGTTTACAAAGGCATAAAAGATATTTAATATCAACAAGAGAATGCAAACTAGAAGGTTGAGATATGGGGTGTGAGAGCATCAAAGGAAACTTGAAATACATCCCCTTTGGGGAATCACTTATGCAGGCATATCTCACCTCAGGTGATGGCGCATCTATTTATATAGAAGTCTGAGGAACTCAGACTCTCAATAATGTAAATTATCTCTAACAAAAGAAAAGGACTCACAGCCATTGGTATTGGTTGTTCATTGTGCAGTACTTGCACAAAGTATTTGTTCGTGTCATTTGCTGGACAGCTATATAATACTAAAACATTATTCCCAGCAAAAGGAGCCACCGTGCTGCCCCTCCAATTTCTTTTCAGCGGAGGTTTTGGGGGAAACTTCAATGGTTCTTCTCTTTGTATTTGCTCAAACTCTGAATATAATAACAGCAGATAACAAATTATTTTAGGATAAATAAGGAAATGCAGATTATAATGGTGAGGTTAAGCTTAATCTATTTGTTAACAGTGAAAACGCTCACCAGATCCTTCAAGAAAAAGTCCAATCAAACAAGAAAAAGGAACCAACGTCTCTGCATGAGCAAACCGTAACCTTGCCTTTTCATAGCTCCCAGGTGCAAATCCTTCTATAAAAAGTAACCCAAACAACATAAATTTCATGTCCATCAATATAAAGATAATCTCTGTTTCTCGGACAAAAAACTTATGTAAGCAAATTACCTTCTTTTGCCGTGATTGCCTGCTCCATGGACAAAATGACATCTTCTAGCAATGGCACTCCCATTCGATAATTTAGTGAATTACCATAACCCTTTAATATGAACATCTCCAGATCATCTGTCCATTCTAATAACTCTACCTAAATACGCACATGTTACATCAGTTTTTTGAATAACAAACATGAAGATTTGTACAAAATTATACAGGATTTGTCCAAGAAATATAATAACATGAAGATTTGTCAAGAAATATAATAATGCATCTACACATTCAGGTAACATTTTCATAAATGATAAACATAAGTAATCATGTGATCATAAGGAGTTGAGATGTACCTCATCCTTACTGAAAAGACCACAAGCTTGATCAGTTATGTTCAGCAAAGACGCTTCCTATAATTTGAATACAAGGCAAAAATGTGTTAAACAAATAGGAAAAAGGATTTCTACCAATTGAGACCCAAGCATACATTTAGTACCTGCTTGCACAAGAACCATAGTGTGGACGTATCCTTTACTGTGAAATCAAGCTCATAACGCGTTGCTAATGAACGGGTAATTTCATCTAGTACAGGTTCTTTAAGCTTATAAACGGCAGGCTCCTGATGTTTCCTATAAGCCTGTAATGAAAGTGAAGGGATTAGAAACAAATTTAAAGCCAACACTAGGTAATGATTAGGGTCAAACAAGTCTTAGATTTGACAAAGCTTACTTCATTATTCTTGATGATTAAATATTGATATGATCATATCATAATAGAAACTTAAGTTTTGCCTTCAAATTATGCATTTACATGCACCAAATTTTGAATATTTCCACAAAAGGTAACCATCAGAATTTGGTGTTACACAATCCAGTCATGTAATTGTGCATCAGGGCAATTGTACATTGAAGCCCAGGGTAAAAACTAGAGGAGGCAAAATGCTGATCAGGCCAGTTGATTAAAGAAGTCAAAACTCTACAAAGGTCACAATTAGTATGGGTCGGAAAAGACCAGGACCAGTTGGACGGACCAAGTCTCGTCCGTTCTCTATATTTATTTAATGGATAATTATTTGCGACATTAGGATTACAATAACAAATATCAAAGCAACAATGAACACATCTGTGAATAAAAGAATTTATGAGGATGTATGCTTCAAAAATAGCCTCCAGACGACTTTCAACCTCCTTGACCTATCTGACCAATTCACATTTTAGCTACAGTTTTTTATAAGTCCTGTTTGAGATCAAATACAACCCAAATCGACCCATTAATCAATAAATGGGTCAGAATTTCCACCTTGTAGTTCTGACAACAATCATGAAATCTCAACATTATATCACTTGCACGGCTTTCACTAACAACTGCAAAAGCTCGATGATTTCCTGCTCCAAGTTTTCCTCTGCCACTAAACATTCCCATGCCAAATGCCACAGCGCTAGCTGATGCCCGAGGAATCTATTTCATTATCAACAAAAAAAGTTAAGAGAAAGAAAAACCTCTTAACTTTTATAGTAGAAAGAACTAAATAAAAGTTGCAAGTAATCAATATGTAATAACAACCTTCCATCATTTGGAAAACTGGTTTGTATGAGTGAACACCGAATAGACTAAAAGCAAGGAAAGAAAGAGGATGTTTGTAAAAATAGCTACATGCTCTAAAACAGATGATCAATCAATTATCTTTGAAATTTGGTACAATGGAGAAGCAACTAACTTCAAAATAGACGTGCCAAAATGGGCAAGTTGGGTAATGGATCAAAACAAGTAATTATTTGTATAGGCCAGAATCCAGATTAGGTTAACTCCAAACACTTATTCTCTGAAATTCATTAAATTTTTCATAAGCAATTAGTGTGTCGACTACAGAATACAATTTGGGTGACTTTTGACCCATTTGACCAGTTTCGTTTTTCGCTGCTTCTTATTTTATCTGTTAAACCCCAAACAACCCATTCATAAGCAAATGATCTGAAACATTAGAAATAAAACCACATTCAGTATTTTATACGGCTGCAGGTTAAGAATCACAGACCTGGGTTGCCCTAATTTGATATATGTCAGGGTGATAGTCATCACGAAAGAGTTCCTGAAAGCGTTCCCTGATTCTAGTTCCAAGATGATACATCTCATCTTCTCCATGGCAAATTAGTTCTCCACCTTTAATTTTCCCCTTCCAAGGAGAACTCCATCCCCATAACCAAGAAGGAAGTTTTTCCAAAGACGTCCCTTTCTCTTTTGCATTCTGCAAAAGGACTTTCAATTGAGCTGATAAAGTTTCCAAGTCTTTTATCCTCTTCTTGGTAGGCGAACGTGTTCCATGCCTTGCCTGCAATATCAATATTTTTTGTACATTCACATAATGGTTTGAAAAAGACAGTGCATGAAATATGATTATCTAATTGCTATCACGTTTAATCATGCTTACTGCTAGTGATTAATTTTATAATCAAGTTTAGTAATTATTCAGCATGATGTTACACTAGCAACAAACTAAAATCGGGAATACCACAAGATTCAGGTGGATAGGAGAACATTGATCAGGAATGTTTGATGAAACAGACGTGTGTTCTTTGATGTCTTTTGAGACATCGTATCTGCAAACAAGAACAAGAAATCACTTCCTATGTTACAAATCCACCGATTAGAATTCTCAAATTCATGCAAATAAACACAGATTGTGCACTTATAATGACAATTTGATCACATAATCATATCAACTGAGTATGATGTGAGTTTTGTGCAATAAATACAAAACGTATGATGCACAGGAAAAAACCTCCCTAATCAACAAGGGCTCAGTGTGAGATTACAATCTCATCAGTAGTACGATACCATTAATTCCTGCGATGCCTTAAGATTCACTCCAATTCAAAAAAAAAAAAACAAAAAAAAAACAAAAAAAAAAAATTCTCCAATCAAATTCCTGATGTTATTCCCAGTTAAGTAAATTAACAAAAAGACCGAATACGATCATAACCCTAACTGTCTCCCCGATATCTCCATATTACTTTCCATGTGCATAAAAGCAAGATATCGATTGTTATCCATTTTTCATAGGCTTAATCGTAAAAAATTAATACACTTTTAGAACTACACAAAGGGGGAAAAACCTAAATCGTGCAATGATGATAGAAATCAGATGAAAGGGGGGGATAAAATACTTCATCATCACTCACCTTGTAACGGTAGAGAGGCGTTGACGAACATCAAACGTTTCTTCAGCGAATGTAGTAGATACCAAAAACAGTACTAGCATGAAACCTATCGTCGCTACCTTCGCCATTTACACACAAAAACACACGTACGTACAGAGAGTATGAGATTCGCCGGAAATATTTAGGTTAAGGAGACTGAACCCAACAAATTA
The DNA here is from genome assembly GCA_032274825.1 of Drosophyllum lusitanicum. NCBI lineage: Eukaryota > Viridiplantae > Streptophyta > Magnoliopsida > Caryophyllales > Drosophyllaceae > Drosophyllum > Drosophyllum lusitanicum. Next base: position 2,007 of record JAUEJL010055452.1, on the reverse strand, counting down.
TTATAAAAATTGATTTATATATCTTTCTACAATTTCTTCGTATTTTATCTTTCTATTAATTATAAAATTATACGTGAAGTTTATTAATTCTCTTTACTCATCTCTCAATTATTATATTAGTGGTACGGAGGAAGTCATATGATTGATGGATGGCTTTATTCTATCATAAATAAACACTCATATGCTTGGGAGCTAATCCAAATAAAGAAACTTGATGTGTGCACTTGACTTAGGTAGCTCATCGTTACAAGTTACTTGCATTTGGAAGCCACGACTATACCAGCAATCAGACTAGCTTAGTTAAACCTGAGCATTGGTCCGGTGAACCATCAATTAAGTGGCTATTCGCTCGCGGTTATGGTCTTAATGACGCTTTCAGTAGTTAACCTTCTAAAAACGAGTCATGAATTTACTATATCCAAAGTCATTAAATGTTCGTGTATAGAGCATGGGTATAACGGGAAGTACACTTACTCCATGCGTCGGTATGTGTTTCAAAATGATAGAACCTACAACCCCCGAATTCTGGTCAAATTAATTGGTGCACCAAAATGGGAAGAGCGCAATACATTACCAAGAGGCGGTTCCAGCAATCAATTGTGGTTTGCATTGGTGTGCTCTACAAGACAACATGTCTTGTTCTAAGGAACGGTTTTATACGGTGTCAAGTTTTTTGTGGTTTATCGGTTCTTCAACTCGAGCGATTATGCTCCACTTGAGGAGAAGGGCTACATATTTTGTGTTACAACTGATAGAAGGGTTACATATAAAAACAATCAAGTGAATATTGGTTCTGGAGGTATCATTTGGCCACCGGGGTTGCCTTTTGGAAGCTGGAAAAGTCATTTCAGACAAAAATGGAGTTCATAACTATTATTAAAAAAATATTTTAGATTGAGATGCACCCTCTCACTCTTTCTACGATTTTGATGGTTTCTTGTGTTTACTAATCTGTGCATTATCATTTCTTGGTAACTACGTGCCTAGTGGTGAATCTAGGATCTAAATACAATGTGGTCCAATATAGTTTACGTTCTAAGATTTGTAGGTCGGAAGGATTAGATAACAGGTTAAAAAAATTACAGGTCAAAGCGCTGATAGTATGGTATGAGTCAAAAGCATTGTGAATAACTACGGAAAAGTAAACATATATTCAAAGCAAATAGCGTAAAGTTCTTATACTTGAAGGGGTTTTTAATCAATGTTTTTAACAGAAAATGAATAGAAAAGTTGATTAAACATAATCTAATAAAATAATAAAAAAATATAACATAACCAAAATTTAAGAAAACTTAACTAGTAGTCAAGCAAACTTAATTATATAACTATACTTTGTACAACAATTCAAACATAAAACCAAATAGAACATAATTTTGAATTAAAAATGCAAAAATAAAAAATCAATATCATTACCTAGTCAATAGACTCTGTGACCTCCTCTAGATATGTACGTATTGATAGAAATGTTTAACCCTTGAATATTGAAACACACACTCACACTCTCTTTCACTCACTCTTGTTTGTGATCACCACTCATGGCTTCACCTACTCACTAAATACATTCCTAGAATCATGGCTTCTTTCATTCAAATAAGGCTTCAAAAATCAGGAGCAAGACTCCAACTCCTTTTCCTATTCAAATCTAAACGTCTGCTTGACTGATTATGTCTAGTGTCTGGGCGGAGAATGGTATTAAGATTAAGACTGTTGTTGGTGTTCTGCTGCTCATTGATGTTCCCAAACTTAGGAGTCATGAGGTACGTAGGAGGTCTGGAGGGTGACGAGGGAGGAAATTTCTTGTACTTGTCCAAAAATTTTTGGGGTCAATTTTATAATTTTAGGGTGGTCCTATTAAAATTTAGGGTAAAATATGTTTTAATCCTTAAACTTTAGATCTGAAAATGGTTTAACCACTAATTTTATCCCTAAACTTTAAACAATTTTTGTTAGATAATTTAAGCCTTAATCTTATTTTACCTTATTAATTTTATCCCTAATCTAAATCTA